>CABFWB010000525.1:239596-282917 GCA_902151455.1 Timema bartmani
AGTCTTAACGCAATAATTCTCCAATGCCATAGAGTAATTAAATATAAGTATCTAAAAAAGTATGTTATTTTTCCTTAAAGCTCTTAGGAGAAATGTTTGCATAGCAATGATCTATCTCCATTTTAGACTCAATAGTCAATATTTACATTTTTTATTGGTCAAAATGTATAAATAAATAATTAAATATTAATGCGATGACTTGAAGATGTGCAACACCTTATAAAATGTTAAAACTTTAACCAGAAATCGAAATTTTAATACGAAGTGTTGACCCTTGTGGAAGACATTAAACTGTTTGTAAATGCTCTTAGGTGGACAAAGATGCGCCTCTTTTCTCATTGATTCTATATCATTGTATATTATTTTATGCAGGTTCTTATGTGGAGTGATGATGATACAATGTACATTCATTATTCCGTTCAGAAATATTACGAGTTTATAGAAAGAGAGAGAAAGTCTTTGCGGTGCGCCGTACCATTTATTTTAATTGAGATAAATAGACCATCAAACTATACCAGGGTTTGCAAGAAAAGCCTAAGCTTAAAAAAGGTCAAGACGTGGACTGAGTAAAGAAAGGAAGCACACCGAAAAGGAATGCGCTAATACTGGGCATAAGTTAAAGCCCAAAGAAGAAAACAGTTGAAATAACGTTGTCCCTAGCTGGCTGAAACGAGAAGAAGAAGCTAACTTTATTTATAATATAATTGACTCGTATTTGTTGGAAATATTTAAGAATATTGGATTCAACTAGAGGGAAAGAAGGATGATTACCTGACCCTGGGACAGCGAGGGAAGGTGAGGCTGAGTGACGGAAAGACCAATAGCGAAGAGATAGGAAGATGAGTGAGACCGGGATGCTGTTTGCCACCCAGTTGGTTCAACTTGTATGGTGAGTGGCTGGTCAGAGAAGCCTTGGAGGTATGTAGCAATTTCAGGATAGGAGGACGCCTCATCAACACAATAAAATACGTAAATGATCTGGTTAAAAATAGAGAAGTTTTGAAAAAAAAAATATGGACCAGCTGGTGGATACAGGGAGAAGATATGGCATGGAGATCAACATTGAGAAGTAAAAAGCGATGGTTATTTCAAATATAAAGAGCCACTAAAAATCCCAAATGGAAACCAGAAGTTGGAAAGGATAAAGCAGCAGTTCAAGTACCTGGGAAGGATATCTACTCTGCCATGGTAATTAGGTTTAGGATCGCCATGGCTAAGGAAGCTTTTAACAAGAAGAGGTTACTGCTGACCAGCAAGTTGAGTTTGGAACTGAGGAAGAAACTGATGAAATGCTACATTTGGAACATCATGCTGTATGGAACAAAAACTTGGACTCTTAGAAAGATGGAAAACAAAATTCTTTGAGAGCTTTGAAATGTGGTGCTGGAGAATACTTGAGAATATCAGGTAGACACACAGGGTGACACAAGAAGAAGTAAAATGAATAGTTGTTGAGAAGAGAACCATTTAGGATATGATTCTTTGGTACAGCGAAAACTGGATTGGACACATCCTTAGGAAGAATGGTTTTCTGCACGACGTTATAGAAAAAAGGGACTAGGGAAATAGGAGCTTAGGAAGAAGGAGGATTCAGATATTAAATTTCTTGAAGAAAAGAAGAAGATCCCGGTAGATAAAGGAGGATGCATTAGCGGTCTAAGCTCACTGACAAAAGGAATAGACTGGTCGTAAGAGAGAACATATAATAATAATAATAGTTTGTTATTAATACTTTTTAAAATTTTCTGAGATCAAACACGCAATCATATAAACTAGTATAGCTTAAGTTTGAATAACAACATATTTTAATAAATACTTAAACGATTTCCAAAATTTTCGAAGCAATCATCTTGGAAGCAAAAGAATGGAAGACTTAAAATTAAATAAAAATAGATTAACCGTTTCTCACTGTGCACTTAATGGAATGAAAGCGTTTTCTTTTGTTTACATATTTTATACCATGACACGTTTCAATTACATTTGGCGTATTTCGCGATTGACTTGGTATCGCTTTAACGACCAAAGCCATTTTATGGTTTTGGTGTCGTGGCTGTTTACGAGGGTTTATGACCGAGAAGGTATCAAACTCCGGTTTGGTAAGGCTTTCCTTAATTCGTGATACTATGGTTTGATGATATGTACATTTAAAGAAACAATTATCTTTCTATCTGGGTTTCAACATGTCTGAAAACATTGTAGTTGGCGTTAGATTCTTCCATTGTTTTCTTCCGAGCGTCTTTTTATTCTCAAAATTCAATGACGCATCATTTATTTTCTAATCGTGTTTTTTATTTATGTACAAGGTCCAGATTTACATTTTTTCTCATTTGTAGTGTATGGTATAAACCTCTTGGTGAACATTTTTTTTACAGATAAGTTTGAAGTCGTGACTAAACTTATAATAAATGACAATCTTAGGCAAAACTTGCTCTAAATCTCTCAGAAATAATTCAAAGCAGTGTTTCAAATTTGATTGAGTTGCGCTATATATCCAAATATCCTCACCGCTAGTACAAAACTATTATCTGGCATCGAGCCGTCTAGCAGTCTCCTAGGTAGTGAATGTAAGAAGGCTTGTCAATCGCATCACAGGCAAGTTGCCAAAAGGAGTGCTCTTCGCAGTCTCCCTCGGTAAAACAGCTCCTCGACTATGGTCGCGGCCCTAAAGTTGGGTCTTATCATCTACCCTTAAGTTAGCTTAAAACAATGAAACTTTATCCCTTATTAGATACACATATTGTGAACATTTCATAATTTAATATTATCGTTTCAAACAAATCAATTTAAGTAATCTAGATTTAGTATCAACAATATAATATTATGATATATTACAAGAGTTTGCACTTATAATGTAATGCTCAGTGACTAATTTAACATCACATTTGCTTATAAAACAATTCTTTTTGGATGAATTTAAAGAACCTATCTAGTGCAATTCCTGAAAGTTTGATACATTTAAATTAGAAAATAAATATATATGTTTTAATTAGATCAGCATTTTTTAACCATTGAATCGACTGGAATGTACACTGTATTTAACATTGTCCACATGAAGCCACAACTAAGTCACCGGTGGCTGTGATATCAATGATAGATCTTAGTAGCCGAGGATACTCACACGTACATCACAGACTCTGCCTTTAAAAAAGTCAGGAAATAATAACCCTAATCATGGAACAATCCCTGGATAGCTCACTGGTAGAATATTGATGTGGTAAGCCAAAGATTCCAGGTTTGATTCCCGAGTCCAGGAGTAACTTTTCAAATTATTTGAAAATTTAAGAATTTATTTAAATACATGTGGATAGTAAGTATTCTAACTAACTGGGACTTCCACTCCTTATCCGCACAAATTTATTTACTCTAAATTTTACCATACTCATTATTACTTCATTATTAAAGTATATACGTACAGCCCAAACGGGTAGTGATACGGGATGCAAAAACAACCAGTTGTTGGCTTGAACCACGCTAAATATAATAGAGTGTAGCTAAAAGGTATTATATAAGCCTAGGGATGGCAACTATAATATTAAAAATACTTTGTAATTTGGGAACTATCACACAGAAACTAAACAAATAGCATAATTCCAGATGATTTATATTAGTTTTCTTAAAATAAAGTTTGGGCTAGCAAACCTTGATTATGTAAAATTGTTCTGTAACAGCTTACCGCAACTAACAGATATAGGGTCACCAAAATTGCTATATGTTTTAATTTACAAAACAACCGTTGTGAATACCAATATAATACGTAAATAGTAAGCTGATGAATATTGTTGAGAGGAATTTGATAAAATCTCTCTTTGCTTCAAAATTATATATATATATATATATATATATATTAGCACTCCGTCTTACTACATACATTTGGGTTATACGCCTATGTACTAAATTACGCTGGTGTTTTAAGGGATTAGAAAGGTTATATTTAGAGGACGTGTATCTGCATTTGAGTGGAAGAAGAGTGGAAAACTATTTTGGGAAAAACCAACCTCAGTTCAATTTTTTGAGATTCAAACCCTGACCTCCCTTTCATCGGCAATCTAGTCAACTGCGTGAGTAGTGCGTTAGATCACGCGGCCACCTAAAAATGATATGGATATATGTATTATTTAAAACAAATGCTATTAACGGTTATAAACAGAGATCAACAGGATTCATTAAAAAGAAAGGAATAACCTCTTATCAACTATAAAGAATGGGATGACCAAAATGAGAATAACATTAAAAAAAAATGTTTTTCTATCAAATCATTCTCTGGATTAAAGCTGTTTCATGAAATAATAAAAGCCACCAAATAATGTATTTATTTTTGATGAACAAAGATACTTAAACAATATTACATAAATAATAATTGTAAATTGTAATAATTGTGATTAGATTAATTAGTTTTATCATCGCTTCTTTAAATCATGTTTTTCCTTACATCTCAATTAAACTCTACCTAATGTGTAAGGACAACGTCACTTTAAGCATTTGACCAAAAACAACACTTTTTGTTGAAATATTTTCCTAAAACACTATGAAATGGTAATCTACTGAACGTGACGTCTGGAAAGAAATGTTATTATGTATGTACCTTCCTGAAATGTTTCTAAAATGCAGTAAATGGGATGGTAGACGAGCTTTATTACTATTCTGCGCAGAACCCAAGTTCTGCCGCCACTAGCATCAGACACGACTGCACCAGGCATGCGAGTGAAGCAACAAGTCCCTGGTACGGCTCGTTGAAGACCACAGGTTGTTTGTTAGCTCGATACGTCATTGGAATAGAAAAGCGGTTGAAATCATTCACTGTCACCCCAACGTGGTCTACCCTACCCTGCATGCAAATGGGCTAAAACATGCTTGACTCTTCCCCTCTCTCACCGATCTTCCATCCTTTTATCTTGTCTATTTTTAAATTTTCACTTCATTGGAGGGAAAGTATAATGAACATGAAATAAACCTGTTTCGGTAGCCGCATGGTCTAAGGCGTCATTCGCGCAATGAACTGGACTTCCAATGATGGGGAGAAAGGTATTCAAACACCGGTCATATAGGGGTGGCTTTTTTTTAAATGGCTTCCCCACCCTCCACGCAAATGTGGGTACATTTCCTCTAATTAAACCTTTCTCACCCATATCAAAGAAGTGTAATTATTACGTTTGCATATAATCCAAAAGGATACTAAGACACGCTGATGAGAAAGAAAACACACACATTAAAGTAATCGATATCTTGCGGGTGTTTGTTTAGTTAGAGATCTGTGTGTTACTTTAAGTAAAAAGATGGTTAGCAAAAAATTATTGTTACCTGATTCGGTGGCAGCATGTTCCGACGCGCTACTCTCGCAGTAGATTATACTGCCGATGACGGAGATATCGAGGTTCAAATCTTGGACGGGTGGTTTTTCAAAATGGTTTTCCACTCTCCCCACATGAAAATGCGGGTACACTTCCGCTAAATATAACCCTCCAGATTCTTAAAGCCATTAGCGTAGTTAGTGCATAAATGTTCAACCCGAACGCATAGTAAGACATAGTACTAAAAAACTAAACAGTTTTTTACAATCAGCGTGTATTAACTAATTCTGTGATGTACGTGTTTTGTAAGATTTGGAAAAATCATCTGAAACGGTTGGACAATGGATGTAATTGATTAATGTTAATATAATGCTATATTATTATAAAATTTATTCCCCCAATAGACCTACAATCAAAGATAATATTCCACATATCACTAACAAACCCGTAATGATCATCATTACTTAGAAATTAAATACATTCTGCAGTGTCTAGGCCAATACATGTTTGACACTTTTTTTATGTTTAATTAGAAACATGATCTATTCTTTAAAGAACAAGGTGAAAAACTGTTACCCATATCTGAATCATTTTTAAAGTACCCAGAATTTTTTTTAATCTGAGAGAATATATCAATATAGAGTAAGGTCTATTGATAGAGCATTTGCTAAAAGATAATATATTCTTTACAAACAACTGTGTCTGAAACATTACTTGCCCTAGAGAAGGTGTAACCACTTACCAATAAACCATGAACTTAGAAATTAATTCCAGATTTCAGTGCTCTTTGACTGTCTTTAAATTTACGTAAACTGTGTATCTAAGATATTGTTTAAGAATTCATTGATTTATAATTATATTTGTTCTTCTACTTTCATGACCCTTGGTATTTAGAGAAAATATTATAAAATAATGTAATTTATTCAAAGGCCAATATATCTTTCTTGCTTTAGTAAAATAATACAATTGTTTAAAGTTATATAATGTATAAAGTAAGGTTTTAGATGAATTTCGATCACCATTGAGATTGGTGATTTTTAAATAGCAACTTTATTAATGTATTCTAGTTTGTTCATGTTTTTTCTTTAGGCCTATATACGTAACTAGCTTGAGTACCCAGCTTTGTTCAGGAGAAATAATTTACGGTAAAAATAGTAAAAAGGGAAAAAAGGGTAAAGGTAAATCAAATAAAAAAATAAAAACAAATAAATAAAGAGGACATAAAGTTTAAGAAGAACAAAAAAGGGAAAAAACAATTTTATTTTAGGATAAAAAGAGTAAAAAGAAGATACAATATTTTTTTATCATTTTAAGCTATTTATTTACCCAGTTTACCTTTTTTTTTTACCATTTTCACACTATTTGCCCTTTTTAACCTTTCAAACTTTTTTTCCCTTTTACACTTTTACCCTTTTTACCCTTTTTTCCCTTCTTATCCCTTTTGGCCTTTAGGCACATTCGACCCTTTTAACTCTTTATGACCTGTTTGTATATTTTTAACCCTATTAGCCTCTTATCATTTTTTCTCTTTGTACCCTTTTTGTCCTTTTTCCTTTATAACTCTTTTTAACAATTTAATTCTTTTCACCCTTTTATACTTACCCCTTTTATTTATTTTTTAAAATCATATTAAATTTACTTTTTACTCTTTTTGCACTTTTTACAACTTTTTGCACTTTTTACACCTTTTTACATGAAATACCCGGCTTTGTCCGGGATACTTTTCTTAAGGTAAAACAATTAAAAAGGCATTAAAGGTATAATGGTAAAAATTAAATTATCTAAAAAATAGGGTTAAGTAATAAGAGAAAAAGTATCAAAAGGGCTTAAAAGTAAATCTAATACAAATAAAAAGGATATAAAGGTTAAAAGGGGTACAAACCACACAGAGAAGTAGTATTCTATAACAGTTCTATAAATTTCCGAAATCGTATACAAAATCAATCCAACTTTTCATAACCTAATCTTAAGTTACTATACCCGATCCAATAATTAATTCCATATAAAATAATTGTAAGTTGCATCGTACAGAATTTATTAGATTTGTTTGGAATGGTTTGGAACTGTAAATATTTCTAACAATTCAATAATGGTATGAACGTATATCCATTGATACCCGTCACACCTTTCCTCGGGGGCCTCCACACCGAATTCAGTGTGGTGCGTTGCTCCAACCAAACTGGTAGCCATACAATCAAATGGAAGTATTCACACCCAAACCCAGTATGGTGCATGCACGCATGGTTGACAGCTACTTAGCACGCTGTTTTGCTTATCTCTATCTCCTAAGCTGAGTCAATCAAATCAATTTAGACGCGTCGACGCTTAGTTAAAGATAACCACTGTTTATATTAAAGAACAGCCAGGGGTATGAGTAAAGCTTTTAAAACCATCCCTTTATTGTTTGACTTCCAAGCTATTAAAGTATTTAATACTCAAGATAGATAACTATTGGCCCTCTGGACAGATGATTTATATCTCCAAGGGCCGGTCTTATTTCTCCAGGATATGTATTTATCTGGCCGATAAATGTTAATTTGGCCGAGAGATATTTTATCTGGATGATAATTTAAAACTGCATCTGCCAGATCAAGTATTTATACATCACATTTTTATCGGGAGAGAGTACCCGATAGCTATTATCTGGTAATTAAAATACGCTTTGGCATGTTGACTAGACTGCATTATGTGTTATGCAATATTTTGAGGCAAGGTCTATTGATTACTTTATTTTTTAGTGAACTTTAAATGAATGTTCATTAAGGGATTATACAATTTTTTTTAAAATCTTTTATTATTGGATTGGATTCAAAAACATCATACAGTAAAATATTCAACACAAATATTATATAAAACATTATAAGTCTGAAGTAAATGATTTGATTGGCTTTTAATATAGAGTATTGGATCCAATTTTTTACAAGCATCAGTTTAAATTTGTAAAAATAAAGAGTAGACCCTTAAAATTCAATTTGGACCCAATTCTAAATTTTTAAGGCATGAGATATGATTCGGATACAATTCGAAATATCTTTCAAGCATAATATTTCTGATTCTATTCTATTCAGTTGGTCAAGATTCCAATTAGATTCGAAATTGAAAATAAAGATTCGCAACAGGCCTAAAAATTATGTTTTAACACCACGTCCTACTACCCGTTTGGATAATATGGTCATCTACTAGTTATTCTAATGTTATAAGGGGTTAGTAAGGTTATATTTAGAGGAAATGTACCCATATTTGCGTGAAGGGAGAGTGGAAAACCATTTGGCAAAATATTCTCATAACACCTGATCAAGATTCGAACCTCGATCTTCCCGTCATCGGCTATCAGGTATATTTTGAGAGTGGTGCCTTAGGCCAGGCGGCCACCGGAGCGGGTTAAAATTACTAGTTAGTTATATTCTTCCTCTTTAATAAGAAACACACAGTATATAATATTATGCTAAACAAAT
Organism: Timema bartmani; assembly: GCA_902151455.1. Lineage (NCBI taxonomy): Eukaryota > Metazoa > Arthropoda > Insecta > Phasmatodea > Timematidae > Timema > Timema bartmani. Next base: position 248,340 of record CABFWB010000525.1, read on the forward strand.
TTAGTATCTGGTTTCATTTTACTTTTCAGTAGGCCTATGAACAAATCACCTACATGCCATCTAACGTTATAGGCCATCATTATACGTTTTCACAATTGCAACCAGTGTTCAAACATCAAACACTACATTATACACATAATCGACCTGAAATTAAATTGAAAAGCGTTTTTTATTAATATATTAGTAGTGCATACAATATGTTTTTAACGTCTCATGCCTAGCCATGCTAGTATTAAAATATGTACATTTTGATACAATATCTAAACCACAACACATACAGCAACATTTTATATAATTTAGGCCTATTTTTTATGTTCTAAAACCAAATAATACGTTGTTAATTACCTACTAACATATTTTAAGTTAATGTACAGCTTTTAATTTATCTCTTTAGTTTTTTTTAATAGTAATATTTGGTAGGTTCAACTACCAAATATGTTTTCTTGATAAATATTTATAAATTTAAAGAAACTCAAGTTAATAAACTTTATGATTTTAAAAGTAAAGTTTTCAATAAGACCAAAATAAAATTATTGGTGAAATTATTTGACCACATATCGTAGAGAATTAAAGTTTCCTATGCTACCGGCAGAATTATGATGGCTAGTGATTTATAGCATCATTATTATTCAATATTTCTATATGTTGGACGAGAGGTTACTGCACTTCGCACACAGTTTGCTTTGAAAAACAGTAACTAAGCTTAAATTCCTTATCACTGTACATACTAATATAATCCTGGATACATATTTGAAAGAAGAGTTGGTTTTTAATCTTCTATTTCATTAATAATTTCATCTTTTCGTAAATTGAAGCAAGAGTACAGGTAAATATTCCACTATGTTGAATCACTGGCGGGCCAAGTGTAACGTAACGTCCCGTTTAACACGTACACTCAGAATTCCATATATATGATTAACATGTTAAATAAAAGAACTGATATATTTTAATAGAGTGTGGCAGGTATTAACTCACGGTGAAATCATGTTGCCGGGAAACGTTCAAACTTCAGAAAAGTGCTCTAGCTGACTGTTCCTGGAGGTTCAGCAAAACGACATCTCTCTCGTAGGCCCCACTTCTATGAAATGACAGAGCTGTTCTCTGGGTTTTCCACGCCATCTACTAGCACTAGTTGTCATGCGGCGAAAATTTTCAAACTCACCTCCCCCCTTTTTGTCCGGGTAGTGACCCTCCCCGAAGACGTCAGTCCTCTTTGTATAAAACAGTAATTCCTCGCTTCACATTTTGTATTCTATTGTATCAATTCGACGGAGGAGCAACTTTGACATAAAACTACATCGGTGGTCAGAGCAACTGGTGACTACGATGTGTGAGGCGTCAATCTCTCCACCTCACCACAGATGAAGCCTCGTCTGAGACTATAAGTATTTGAATGATATAATCTGCGTTAGAGTCTTAGTACTCTTTTTTTAGCTTTGTCCATAAAACATAATTTTTTGTGTCAGAGTTTCTGACTTGTTTTTCTATCCCCATAAGGCATAGTTTTGATTGTTAGAGTTATTACTCTTTTTCTATGTCCATATGACATAGTGTTGTTTGTCAGAATTTTTGACTTGTTTTTCTATGCCCATAAGGCAGAGTTTTGATTGTTAGATTTATAACTCTTTTTCTATGTCCATATGATATAGTATTGAATGTCAGACTTTCTGACTTGTTTTTCTATGCCCATATGGCGTAGTTTCTAATGATGAGCTTTATGCTCTATTTATCTAGGTCCATAGGACATGATTTAGTATGTTAGTGGTTCTGACTTCTTTTTCTATGTCCATATGACATAGTGTTATATGCTAGGGAAAGTCTTGACATCCTAAACTGTAAGGCCATGATACGGCTTACTTAACTCTTAGAATCACATAATAGTGGAAATCAGGTTATCTAATGCTTTGTTCAATGATCTAATTAGGTCTGCGACTGACACCAGTCCCTAATATTTATCATAGTGTACCTTTTTACAATGCGCAACCTGTGGGATTACTACCATTTGGTAGTAGTGGCCCACGGGGATAGTACTTAGTCTCCGGCTCCCTTCAGGTGCCGTTTGTATTAGTTAATACATTTTTTGTTGGCAATAGTTATAGTGTGACCAAGATTGGGTGGAAGTCTAAATATACTATTGAATGTCCAGGCAGTACTAATTAGGAATAGTCCATCCACAGTATCTTAACAGCCTAGATTCCTGGTAGCTCGCCATTTACTATTTGTAAAATCATAGTTCCTCTTCTATGAGATTAATCTCTGTGTTTTGTAACTCTCTATGGACTTAACTCATACTAGCTAGCTCATTTAACTACCATCGTAGTAGCTCTTTAAAATTAGGACTTACTAAAATTTGATATCATTATCTATTTTTCAACTATAATTCATGTATATACCTTTCAGGTCTAGTTCTAGTAATTCTAGGCTGGATGGTTGTTATGTTTTGTATCATAACCTTAAATTCATATTTGCTTCAAATTTATATTGCCGCTGTGTTGAGGCAGATGCTTCTTCGTATCAGAATGTTCGTTTGTTCTAATTAGAAGAGTTACTAGACTCAACAATAGAATCAACCTTACTTCTGTTGAGTCCTAGTTACCTAGGTGTTTACTGCAATTCTTCCCTATTGGGATGTATAAGTCTATGGTAACTGATTTAATTTATCTTAGTAAGCAAAGGACTCCTTAATCTAAAATATATTTAGACCTTATATAATTCAATTGACTTATTTAGATTTAAATAAACTGATTTGTTAAATATGTATATTTCTATTTTAAGTTTCATCCTTCCCAAACCTTCATTTAATAAAGTTGTAAATGTATTCGTCACTTCTTCTATTAAATACGAGAAATGAGATCAGACACGGTATCAACTTTGTTTTGTTGGCATCAAAATATATTTATCCTACTAATAGCTATCCAGCAGATAAACTTAGTTTATAATACGCCTAGAATATTCAAGTAGCCGATAACCTCTATCTAGTCGATAACTGTAACCTCCCGCCAGTGATATTTATCCGGTAGTCATAAGATCAGCCCTTAGACAAATAACCGTATTTATATTGTTTTACAAAGCATTTTACCATGTGGTTTTTGAAGATAAACAGGTTTTTGTTATGCTGGACTAATATTCATGCATATTGCATAGCTTACCGTAAATAATGCATAGCGTTACGTGCACAATTCATAAGAAAAATACAACGGTTTGTAATGAAGCGTAGCGTTCAAAGTATTATTTAAATCTATTGTATTTTATTAATAGAAAATGGTCTAACCTATTTGTATTACTAAATAAGCTAACTAAAAATAACTCATTAAATTGTTCACTCGAAAACAACGTTATTGAACTTTATCGTTTAAAACTTGAAACATGTACTAAATTTAACTGGTTTCTGTATTATTAATTCAAACTATATATATATTTGGTTCTGATTTTATTATTGTACTTCTGAATAAAATGATTATAAATTCAATATTAGCCCTTATTTTCGACAGACTAGTTATTAATGCTAAAACAAAGACAATTCGTAAATAATAAACAAATGTTTCTTCCACAAGGCAATGCAGTTATAAACTCAGTAGCTAAATTCTATCTGCTGTGCATGTATAGTGTCTAGAAACTCTGCTGTCATTCTCATTGGGTGAAACAAGAGCTGTCTATTCTCAAGTACATGTATAAGGCATGTATTGTTAAAGTTAAATCAAATGCATGCGTTGTGCGCTATTCACTATTTACTATGTATTAACTATGAACGCAATTTTTAAAAATAATGTATTTGACATCTTATGCACTATGTGCTGTGAACCTTGCGCTGTTAGCTATGCGCTATGCATGAATATAAGCTCAGCTTAAGAAAACCCTAATGTACATTTAAAATCATATTATGTAACAATAAGTAACAATAAAGGTCCTATGGTCATGTTACTTTTCAGAGTGGTGGTTGATGGTCCCATTGGTGATTGCCAATTTACTTTCTCAAAATTGTTCAGCTTAGTAGGATGCTCTAACACCAATTAAGGTGACCTGGTGGTCTATAGGTAAGGTGTCAGACTTCTATGCTGAAGGTCCGGGGCTCAATCCTCGGTCCCGGCACAGATTTATTTGATTGCCAAACCCTTCTTTCACCTCTGACAAGATGTGTATTAATCACAACTTGTGAATGTGAGAAATACCAGGCCTCCACCATGGTTAAGATTCCACGTTAAACTGTAGGTCCTCCATTTCATCTCACAATCACCCTACCATTACACATTAGCGTAAGTGCGTACAACACCGAACGGATAGTAAGACGCGGTGTTAATAATAATAATAATCTAACACACATACATAAAGTAATTTTTTTATAATTATCTTAGACTTGCATCTTAATATCCGTTTAGTGTTTAGGTTACAAGCAGGTAATTTGAATGACTTGTGATATATAGTTTTAGTTAAGTTAGTAAAGAACAAGGTGAAGTGAGTCAGTGTTTTTTTAACATTTCATTTTTTTCATTTATTTGAGGTCTTTAATGTGCACTTTTTGAACTGGATTATATCAAAACACGATTAGTAGATTAACTTAAATCCTAAACAGACACAGCACCCAGCCCCCGACCGTTAATTCATCGCTATGAAAGGGGAATCACACATTTCACCAATGATACATTTTTTGGCCATGCCAGGAATCGAACCTGGGACACCTAGCTCAGTATACAGACAATCTACCGACTGAGCAAAGGTTTCGGACATTCTTTTAAGAATCTACCCAAAAAATCATCCGCCATTCCAAGAATGTGGTAATGACATCAATAAACCCTAGAACACCACACAAAATCTTATTTCTAATTCAGTCAAAAATGAATCTTAATTGGGTCATAAGCTTCCCGGGGGCAAACATCATCCTCTATGCTCCCCTTTTAGTAACGGCCTTGTCATTCCAGCATCATTTCTTATTCTTTATTTTCTAACAACAACAAATGTGAAATCATATTTTGAATAAATCTCTGGGAATAATTACGACGATTTAGACAAGCTTGTATATCTAAACTGTAAGAAAAATCTTTGGTAAATTTACCATACATGTATTGGAAGTAATTAACCCACACTAGGATTGAAATTTTCTCTTATGTGGTTGTTTAATATGCGTATGGGAAAATTAACATTATGTGTGGTGGAAAAAATACAACACACTGGCTTTGTTTACAATTAATGTAAATAAATACATAATATTAAATAATTTGAGTCCTTTACAGCTGTTTGGTATTTATATTTCTACAATAGCCTAAGTTCCTGTTTGTTATAAGCTTCACAATTAAATGGAAAATCGTAAACTGTTATTGAAATAAAAGTACCAAACAACTATAAAGGTCTTAAATCGTGTTATATTATTTATATTATATACATTGAAAAGATGGCAGGCGTGTTGCGTTTTATACTTTTAACTTTCTCTCGACCCCTCGAAGAGAGAATTATTGTGATCGTCAAAAAAAAAATTTAAAAAAATCGAACTTGAGATTTTGATAAATTTCGACATTTAATGCCCCATTGAAATCGAAAATGTCTGGTTTTTGCAATGACATCTGTCTGTGCGTATGTTTGTATCTCGGGCTAGAGTCCAAACTATTTTATCGATCTGGTAAAAACTTGGTTTCTGGGGTTCTCATAAGGTTTTCCTAAGGGGTTCTGGGAATTATATTTACAGTATAAAACCCTAGAATTAAGGGTGTTTGCTGAAGGGCAAAAAGAAATAAAATCGATTTTCCTAAAATAAGTTCTAACGATTTTGATTAAATTTTTTGTATAGGCATTTTTCTGTGAAAATGACTTCTAGGGTACTTTTATTAGCGGAAATTTCCAATTTGGATCATATCTTCGCAACCATTTGAGATACTAAACAAGATACGAAACAACCTAACATTGTAGTGTTGTAGTACTTTAAATATATATATTATGAAATATATTTTGATAAAATTAATTTTTCTGAGCTATAAGGAAATACATAAAACAGAATGTTAAATCTTTGAAATATTAAATTGAATAATATGATCTCAATATTTCTGTGACAGTGTTCCGAGTTCCAAGTGCCATAGATTAAAGTAAGTAGCATTGTATATGATTTAATTTATGATCTTTGGTGGAGTGTTTCTGCAACAATGTATTATTTCGTTTCACTAATCTTACGAGTTTTTTAGTAAATTTGTCTTTTTTTAAGATTAAAGAGGGAGAAAGTATTTGTGGTGTACCGTATCATTTATTTCTTATTCCCAGATAGAAGAAATGCAATGGAGAGATTGAATTTTCAAGCTCCCAACACATAAATAAAAACTAATAATAATTAAATGAACAAAACTTTAAACTAATCTATGATTAGATTGTTTTAACTGTAAAAGAATTTACTGTCAAGAACTGAAAATACAAGTGTAGACTATACAGTACAAAAATATTTCGAAATAAAAAATATTTAGCTACAATAATTTGAAGTAGAGTTATAAGCTTAATTAAGCAGGAGTTTCGATTTCAGGATTTTCTTCTCCTATTCGGGCCATCAATTTGTACACTGTGTGAAAATTCCTTTTCGCATTCTTTCCCCTCTTGTGTCCAGTTGAAGGATATTAAAAACCCTGTAAAAAAATTACCCTCACAAAACAATTATTAACTTCACAGGTGACACAGATTAAATTAAACTAAATTAACAAAAGCTTTCTACAAAAGTTCACACTAGTGGAGGGAAAGTTTTTTATTTGTCAAATTAAATTTAACAAAAGTTGTGGCGCTAATAATATATTTTATTAACGTCCTCTAAACAATTTTTTTAAAGATGCTTGACGCTTATGCAATCACAGCAGCGTATTCATGAATAATGGTCATTGGTTCAGAGTCCCTTGTTGGAGCAAGCGAGGACGTATGCATCCAAATAACGTCAGCATATTTTGTCTCCCCGCTCCCCCATTTTATGTCTAGGGCTGACCATATGAAATGACAATTTTCTAGCACTGTGCAACTGTACCGAGCATATTGGCTGCATTAGATTGTGTAGTCTTGTTGAGATCGTTGGTAATGTTGGGGTTGATATTGTCTTGAGTATATTTGGTGAACTGTGTGGTGTGTGGGAGGTTTTGGAGAGGTGTGCGGTGTTAGAGAGGTGTGCGCTGTTAGGGAGGTGTGCGCTGTTTGGGAGGTGTACGATGTTGGGGAGGTGTGCGATGTTGGGGAGGTGTGCGATGTTGGGGAGGTGAATGGTGTTGGGGAGGTGAATGGTGTTGGGGAGGTATACAATGTTGGGGAGGTGTACGGTGTTGAGGGTGTACGCTATTGGGGAGGTGTATGGTGTTGGAGAGGTGTTTAGTGTTAGGGTGGTGTACAGTGTTGTGAAGGTGTGCAGTGTTAGGGTAGTGTACGGTGTGTGGTTGGTGTATGGGGTTGGGGAGGTTTGCGGTGTTAGGGTGGTGTGCGGTGTTAGGGTGGTGTACAGTGTTGGGCAGGTGTGCGGTATAGGGTAAGTGTTAGGCCTACTAAATAGAAGAATCCACATCAACACAACACATTTAACAAATTACAGGAAAAATTTTGCTAAGCCTACAAAATATCTCTGTCCACAGAACCAATAAAAAGTAAAGTTTGACAATATATTTTATCCAAACCACAAAATAATATTTTGAGAAGATTACAAAATAATTTTGTAATGTGAACTAATTACTAAAAACCAATAATAATTTTGTTGTTGTTGATACAACAAAACTTTTGTTAGATAGAGCTATACTTTGACCAAATAGTGTTGTAGTCCACACAATTTTTTTTTGTAACCTTAAATAATCAGTTCTTTCTGTGTAAGTGAACAGACACGCTACATCCTGGGCTGGAAAGAGTGGATGGTCAGGGAGTGTTTATTGGGAAGAGGGGTTTGGAGGAGGGGAGGTAGTTGGATCACCAACTGATCATGCTAGGAATTGTGTAATTAAGTTTTAAACTCGAAATCATTTTTAACCCCAAAATAATCTTTCTTGATCCACCAATGACTTTCTCTTAGAGACTGCCACGTAAGCGCATTGGGTGACACTAACATAATTTATACGGCAGCGTACTCTTTGTGACATGTTTACACATACAGTAGGTCTATATAAAAAAAAATCCACGTTTCAGCCACCAACTGGTTAATCCGCCCCCGTACACCTTACACCACACACCACCCTAACACTGCACACCTACCATACACCGCAAACCTCCCCAATACCGCACACCTCCCTAACATCGCACACCTCCCATACACCGCAAACCTCCCCAACACCGTACACCACCCAAACACCGCACACCTCCCCAGCACCGTACACCTCTTTAGCACCTCACACCTCCCCAAAACCTCTCATACACCACACAGCTCACCAAATATACTCAAGACAATATCAACCCCAACACTACCAATGATCTCAACAAGACTATATAGTCTAATACTTTACTAACACTGTCTGTATTAAATATTATAAGGCAAACTTACCTTTAGAAGTTTGCAGAATTTTTCCAAATTACTCCTGCCAGAAAATCCTACTATCCTATAAACAGATCAAAATTTAATCACTGAAGATTTACCATAATATATTGTTTTGTCGCATGACGGCTATACAAATATAGCTAACGTCGTCATCTTATGCTTTTTCCCTCGCTCCTTCGCTATTAAAACGGAAGTGCAGTGTTTTGGCGTTTCCCCTACGGCTTGAAATTTTCCCATACCGATGTATGGATTCTCGCGGGTGTATGGATAATGTTCAAAAGACTGATGGGAAAATGTCTATGCCCGTATGGTATATTCAAAAGTATGGGAGAAATACGATACTGTCATATGGAAAAATTATGATTATTTCTTACAATGTAGAATAAAATCTCTAGATTTGGCTGTTGATACAATTCCCAGTTATCCGTCCAAAGATCCTTCCCATGCCATTAATTATAAAAGGCTGCAGTAATTTTTTCCATGTTTACCAGCCTGAAATGGATTAGTTAGTCTTTAATTCTTTCCTTAGGTAATTGTACCTGCAACTGATCAAGCGAAGAGAGGTTCTGTTTCAACTTAAAACACTTGGTTTTCATCTGCCCATCTGTTAATCTGTCTGCGGATTTTGTTTCGAGATAAATGTCAAATTCGTAGACAAAACAAAATTTGGCAGAGACATTCTCTGAAACTAGGCTGAACGATCTAGTCAACCCCTTCTCTGTAGAGAAGGTGTTGTTTTTCAAAGGCACAATAAGGTAGATCACCAGGGACCTTTATTTGATCCTCACTCAAATATGCCAAAGCCCAGGCACCTGAACCTAGCAGTTTAACTATCAATAAAATAAAATATTCAATCATACACATTAATGGGAGATTAAGGATATGCTAGATGTAAATGCATAACAACTTAATAGAAGTTGATATTGGCCTAGAGGCTGTTTTATTATCATGATCCAAAAGTTAACAATATAATGAGGATTGATAGCGGACAATGCGCCATTGCTACAATATACAACGAGTAGCGAATAAAGGTATTTATGTACAAGAATTTAAAGAAAAGTTTCAGAGTATTTAACGCATAAACAAATCTAAAGATCATTCACAATAATATAACTGAACCAATTCATATATTATTACTAGCATCGCGTCTTACTACCCGTTCGGGTTATACGCACTTACGCTAATGTGTAATGGTAGGTTGATTGTGAGATGAAATGGAGGACCTACAGTTTAACGTGGGATCCGAACCACGGTGGAGGCCTGGCATTCCACACATTCACAAGTTGTGATTAATACACGTCTTGTCAGAGGTGAAGGAAGGGTTTGGCAATCAGATAAATCTGTTCCGGGACCAAGGATTGAACCCCGGACCTCCAGCACAGAAGTCTTACACCTTACCCCTAGACCACCAGGTCACCTCAATTCATATAAATGCCAAAGCTAAAATATAGCGAAAGTTTATCAAAAGGAAATTAATGTTGGTATACACCCAGTCGCCCAAAGGTCATAGGTGAACCATACAAAGGATATATATACTTATCAGATATTAAATATATTAGAATGCAAATTGAAATCACACCTCATAACTTATACATATCAACTAGTGGGTTTATGCGCATAACCATACACCTGGCTACACTAGTTACAAGCGAATCTATCAGCCTCGTCCAACAACCAGTGAGGCGGGGTAACCTACACATTAAAAAGGCTAAATAACTTTCTTACTAATTAATTGAGTCCATAATACTGTATGAAAAAATCTACTTAATTCCTACTTGCGTAGCAATTGAAAGAAAGAGAACAATGCATATTAGTTTCGATTATACTCTCTATCTCAGTAAAGTTGGATGCTAACCATAATATAGTGCAAAATGGCCTACAAAGGTTAAATAACATAATTTTACTTGACTATATTGTCATTGATTCTAAATTTAAAGTCTAATGCCCAAAACATGCCTCAATACAAAACAAAACTAATTGCCTAGGAAATTTAAATAGGTATAAATATTAACAAATAAATCTGCCGAAGCATTATCTGAATCGGTCCCTACATAATTATGATTCAATTTAACAGTTCCCCAGTTTACGAATAAAATCAAATTATGTAAAATACTGTTCCAATATAATGTATCCTTACATTTTGTGCGTCCCTAAATACTATATGCATCAAAGAGTGCTCGTTGCTTGCCGGGTACACGCTGATATTCAGATTGGCACAGCAGGGAAAATGTGGGAGGGAGGATACACATGTTCCATGATGTAACCATCAGCAAGTTAGCGTAAGTTTCCCTCATGGGCGCTTGCGCACAGCGTCAATAGGGCAATAATACCGGGGGTAGAGAACACCACGTGATCACTAAAGAGCGCTCCTTTCTTCAATTTTGGCGCAGGCGCCGTGTCCACCTCTCGGGAAAAAAGAGGTAAACTACGTAACACTGTGAGGTATCAGTTTAGTTGAACGTGAACGGGGTGTAGATGTGCTTGGAGGATCCATGTGCGGCACTGGTTTCCAGGTCAAACGGGGCAAATGTGAATGCACCTTCAGGTGGTGAAGGCTATGTGGCGATGAAGTTTGTAGCCAGGGTACTCTATATTTTGTATGTACAGGATTTTTAAATCTTGTTATGTGTTTCGATATGGCAGCCAATAAATATATGTCGGTCCATATCTTTGATCCACTATAATTTCCAAATGAGTAGGCCAGTTTGAACTAAATATATCAGAGTTATTCTTTGAACCTAGGTAGGACGATCTAAATACTATAATGTATAGTATTTAAATATGTTTTTCCGTTTCAAAATAGTGGCTGGCCAACTAAAAGATTTCCTTTTAAAAATTCATCTCAAAGGATTTTAATTTATAGTTCTGAGCAATATATCAATACCCTAAGATATATTTATTCAAAAAAAATTGACACAGCTATATTTTGTCTCTTAAACCCCGTGAAACATGATTAGGAATAAAAACAAATGGTACGGAACCCTGCACGGACTTTCTCGATCTACAGTTTAAAAATGGAGATATTTACTCATTACTTGTAATATATGTGAAACTAAATAGTATACACTAGCAAACCCAAGCATAAATTGCCCTATACCTATGTAAAACATTTTTGGAGTCCCGGTTTTAAATGTTGTATTTTTAATTTAAAAGAATTAATGTCTTCATTTGTATGCTTGGACCTATAAAAAAGATTAATATTGGGTCCACAAGGGTCAACACTTTGTATTAAAATTTCGACTTCCGATCAACATTTTATTAGGTGTTTCACATCTTCAGGTCAGCAAATTGATATTAAATTCCTCATTTATAAATTTTGACCAATAAAAAATGTAAATAGATAAATAAATAAAGTCCAAAATGGAGATAGATCATTACTCTCCAAATATTTATCCTAAGAGGTTTAAGGAAAAATAACATAAACTTTTAGAGACTTATATTTAATTACTCTATGGCATTGGAGAATTATTGCGTTAAAACTTAAGTAGTATATCTTTACAACTAAAGCTCACAAAATTGTATTAATATATTTGCCAATATCTCAGAAACTGTTGGCTTTATAAAAATGTATTTCGTTAAAAAAAAATTATTTTTAATAGTTCTACAATTTTGAAATAATAAGCTATTTAGTATCTCAAATAGTTGCGGAAATTTCAGCTTCTGTAAGGTACCCTAAAAGTCATTTTCATGAGAAAATGAAAATAGCCAATTTATTTATAATCTTAATCAACTTCTAGATATGAATTTTTATCAAAATCGTTAGAGCCGATTTTGAAAAAATAAATTCTTTCTCTTTTCGCCCATTATAAAACTACTCTTAATTTTAAGTTTTAACAGACACACAAACAGACGGCATTGCAAAGACCATTTTTAAGGGTTCGGGGAGTCATCAGACATCGACATCCATCATCATTTCATGTAAGATTTTTCTTTATTGTACCAATACTTAACCTTTAGGGTTCAAAAAGTTTAAATATATATATATTTGATTATAGCTTTAATGTTATTTTTTTTATAAAAATATGTTTCGAATAAAATATTGGTATTATAAATAGATCTACATATTTGTTATGATAATTAATTTCATATCTCAAATAGTTTCGGAGATATGAAAAAAATACGAATTTACGCATCCGACCAGAGCCCTTAAATTCATTTTGCCGAAATATTGAGGGTAGCCATTTTGTTTGGGATATTTAGAAATGCTTAGAAATGAAATTTAATCAAAATTGTTATAACCGATTTTGAGAAATACGATTTTTTCTTTTTTTGCCCTTCAGTAAACTACCCATAATTTTAGGGGTGGATATCCAATTCCAAAAACCCATAGGGCAACCCTATAAAAATCCTAGATACTAAGTCTTAACCTGATCGGTAAAAAAGTTTAGGCTCTAGAAGGAGGTAAAGACAGACAGACAGACGGAAATTCAAAAATCACTTTTTCGGATTTTGGGAGTCATGAAATGTCAAGATACATCAAAACTCGAGTTCGATTTTTTTTACGATCACAATACTTTCTCTACCTGTAAGATAGGGAGAAATTAAAAATAGTACATGATAATTGATAAATACAAAACTACATTACCTAAAACTTTGTAACCCAATCTACAAAATACCTAACAATCATAAAATAGAAGTTTCAATTAGGACGTATTTTGAGCAGCTAGAAATTACAAACAAGATTATTTCTAAAAGTTACTTAGATTTTGGTTGAAAAATGACTTTATTTTCCTTGAGTTCCTTTCTTCAATTTGTATTTTTATGTATAATAGCGACCGCACGTGAAAACAACTACAGCAAACTGAAGAAACGTAATATAACTTGCACGAACTATACAATGTAAACACATGGCGAACATGAGCGATAATGATTGGCGCCGTTGCAGGTTCACAACATTCCTGCATGGCACCAGTTAAAGCTCCCGTATCTCAGAAAATAAATTTTTATTTGAATGTTTGATTACATCATATTACGCGCAGGAAATAATTGAGTAATACTTGGAGGGGATCCAACCTTATTACCCATAGTTTTCAAAAAAAATGACAGCTCTTGCGAAAATGCAACAGTTCCACTCACAGAAGGTTAATTCAATCAGCAAAATTTCCTATTATTTGCGTAATCTGCGTTTGGGTTTTCCCAGTTGTCTTTTCCCGTTGAGTTTAACATTCAATACCCAAAAACTTACTGACAGAGTAGTAACAAACATTTCCCGACTGTATTATATTCCTAATTTACAATCTAATATTGTTATCGCTAGGTAAAATTGTTCCTAAATATTTGAATTCATTAACCCTATCAAATGATATGTTGTTTGCTGTAATATCTAAATTATCGTCCTCACCTTTCACATACGTGATACATTGAACTTTATTTGATAGATTTGTTTTCATAAAAGTTCCGTAGACGTTGTAATGACTGGCTTATATTCTCTATGGTCAAATTAAACTAATCAAAAGCTTTGAAACAAATCTAGCACTACGAGAAATTTAACGATAAGAACTAATGCAAGGCACATGTTCGTAATTTGACGAGCACATAGAAATAGTATTATAAAACACAACGCCAAGTTTAACCAACGGTTAGATTTTACGAACAGTTAATTTACGAGGACTTTGACGAGACATTGTAAAATTGGACCTAAGACAAGTTTTGTTGCGTACTTTTAACGTCTGCTTGGTTTAAATACAGAATATTATTTTTACTTTCTCGCTATTTTACAGGTAGATAGACTATTGTGATCATCAAAAAAAATCGAACTCGGAATTTTGATGAATGTTGACGTTTCATGACCCCCCGAATCCAAAAAAGTTGTTTTTGAATTTCCGTCTGTCTGTCTGTACCTCGGACTAGAGCCCAANGTTTTTGCAATTACGACTGTCTGTGTGTCTGTTTAACCCTGAAATTCAGAGTAGTTTAACAAAAAGTGAAAAGAGAAAAAAATCTATCTTCTCAAAATTGGCTCTAACGATTTTGACTCAAATTCGTATCTATGCGTTGATTAAGATTATAAATAATTAGGATATCTTCATTTTCACATGAAAATGAATTTAGGGTATTTTAGAGAAGTGGATATTTCTGTATCTCCGCAACTATTTGAGATACTAAATAACTTATCACTGCATAATTCTAGTACTATTAAAAATAAAAATCTTTTATAAAACCAATAGTTTCTGAGATAGCGTTAGTTATAAAGAGATACTACTTAAGTTTAATGCAATAATTCTCTAATGCCATAGAGTAATTAGATACAAGTAAGTCTCTCAAAGAGTTTATGTTATTTTTCCTTTAACGTCTTAGGAGAAATGTTTGTACACCAATGATCTATCTCCTTCATTTTAAACTCAATAATCAATAAAAAAAAGTACTTTTTTTTTTCAAAATTTATAAATGAGGAGTTTAATAGTAATGCGATAACCCGAATATGTGCAACACCTAATAAAATATTCTTAAATTTGAAAAATAACACCTGGACACGGGAATCGAACGCGGGATATCTAGATGGAGTAATCCTCACTAAAAGCATAAATAATAGCTTTGGCTATTTGATACCTTATAAAATGTTAAAATCTTAACCGGAAGATGAAATTTTAATAATAAGTGTTGACCCTTTTGGACCCAATATCGATATTTTTATTGGTCCAAACATGCAATGAGGACATTAATTCTTTAAAAATGAAATTATAAAATTTAAAACCGAGTCTCAAAAAATATTTCACGTAAGTAGAGTGCAATCTATGCTTGGGTTTACTTGTGTATATTATATCGTTTCACATATATTACGAGTTTTGAGTAAATATCTCCATTTTTAAAATATAGAGCTAGAAAGTTCGCGTGGAGCTCCATACCATTTATTTTTATGATAAGAGGAAAAACCAAAGCTTATTAACCTTATTAAATATGTTTCCCGTATTCAAAGGTGATTGTGAATCCTCAAACTTATTTCTATATTAAATGATGTTCTTAACAATAAAATAAAAAGTATATTTGTTTTTAAGTAAAGAGGCCCTTAGATTATTATATAGTCTACGTTTTATATTTACCACCTAAGACAAATTTTTGCGCATGAAACAGAAAACCTGTGCTTGTATAAAACAAGTTCCCTTGAAATAGTTTATTTTATGGCTAACTTTAAACGTGTTCAAAAATTAACAAAGTCATTCATTATTTTTAACGAGATTTGTTTTGTGCATTAATGATTTCTTACGATAAATCATATATAGCATAAAGTGCTAAAAATGTATTTATATTATATGTTAGTTTCTAAATAATCAGTTTAATGAAAAATTATTATTTTCAAAAGAAATAGAAACTAATAATCCTTATTTTATTTATTGTTTACATTTAATTTTTAAGCCATCCAGAATTGTGGCAAATTTTTAATGGCTCGATGTATTCAATAAAGCGCACCTTAAACAAGTGAATTATAATAAAATTTAAAACCATTTATATTAATTATTGTGAATAGATATGCTGGAAATTATAAGTTCTTTGTATTTCTTTACTTAAGGTGAGGATGTAGGGGAAGCGAAAAAAGCTAATTGTTTTTGCAGTTTTAAAATCAAATTGTTGGTAAATTGTTTGGTAAAAACAATTCAAATATTGCTTTAGTACAAATATAAAGTTTAATTTTCTTCACATGGTGACCTCAATATTTCTTGGACATCTATCAAGGTGTCCTGGAATTAACTTAAAAATATTCTCTTAGTTTAAAAAGTGTATCATATGATGCCGCTATGATCATGACATATATACAAGAAATGTTTATGTCACCATGTTAAGATAATTAAACTCTATGTTTCTACTGAAACAATATTTGACTTATTTTGGCCGAAAAAATGTGTTTATATATTTCTGATATCCCCCAGTAATAAACATTTTTAGAGCAGATATCTATGAGCCACCGAGCGTGTTAAGTAAGGTGCGTGGATGGTAGCCAACTAGACGCTGCACGGCGCTGATGCTGATTCCCTGAGCGCAAGACACTAACCTCCCTCCCTTTACAACCCCACAGTACTAAGCCCCTACCAATACAAACTGGATCATTTCACCCCCAAATACAAACAGACGCTCGCATGGTCAGCTTGTCCCCTCGACGGCGGCCCAGGACGTCTTTTTATGATTTTTGGTGAGGAGCGACCAGCGTCGGACTT
The DNA here is from genome assembly GCA_902151455.1 of Timema bartmani. Taxonomy (NCBI): domain Eukaryota; kingdom Metazoa; phylum Arthropoda; class Insecta; order Phasmatodea; family Timematidae; genus Timema; species Timema bartmani. The sequence continues at coordinate 264,951 of CABFWB010000525.1, forward strand.
GAGCCACCTCTCAGGGGGTGAGGGATGATTTATTCTCTACTGGAGAGGTTTTTTTTACTGCCCCCCATGACTTTGTACGTCTCATTTTTATTGCTTTTTTCCCTTATTCTCCCCCTCCCCTATCTTTCCACATCCCCTTGCGTTTTTATTTTTTTATTTCTTTACTACTTTGTACTTCCTTTGTAGTCATTTTTCATAAATTCGAAAAGATGTTACTTCGTTTTATACATCGTGACTTTTTAAGAGTTTAAGAAAATAAAAGAGCTAAAATGCCATACATTTATTTTTTCATATAATTTATTGTTAAATATCTGTGAAATATTCTATGTCTACAAATGGTTTCTTTCTAAAATGGCTTGTCATCGACAAAATAACAAGTAGACCTCTCCTGTTCAAAACCATAAAATCTTGAAATTCTTTTCCTTTCATTATAATTTATCTCTATTAAAAATGCTTACTCTAATTCAAAGTCATTATAATCAACATTGAAAAATATATATATTTTAAAAGCAAGTAAATATTTGAATGTAACTGTATTTTTTATTATATACAGTATTTTCAATATTATATTTGTATGGAAAAAGAAAAACTCGTATATGTAAATAAATCATATTAAAAAAAACTGACCGCTTCTGTGTTCTGATGGTCAGAGTTCCTGGCTACACATCCAGAGGTCCAAGATTTGATCCCTGGCACTTCTAGATTTAACTGTGAAACAGTGCTTCTCGAACGCCGTAAGCTTTGCCCCGTGAGGACAAATAAATGATACGTGAATGAGGAAGTATCAGCTTCAGTCAAAAAAACTGAGATTAACGGCCAAAAGTTTCACTGCGCAGACCACATGACACACACTATATTCATATACGCAGAAGTTAGCAATGTTTTCTTGGCTGCTCGGCGGTATAGCTAGAATGCGTGCTGATACCATAGAATTTTGTTTAATACAAATTAGTAGAATTTGGTTGTAATAAGTATTTAAATATTTATCCATTATTAATTATTATCTAAATTATAAAACTCAAAACCATTGTTATCAAATCAATTAGAGATATTTTAACTTGCGGGAAAAAGTAATAATTAAAAAACAAATTGATAGAAATTAAATGTTTGAAAGTAAATGTAATTATTATTATATCCAATATTTTCGCTATAATATTTTCATGGGAAAAGAGAGACACGCAAATAAATAATGTTAATACAATCTAGTAGAATATGGTTGTAATAGGTATTTATATACATACTGCTACATAATTAAATCTAAACACTTAAAACTAAATTCATGAAATATATTTATATTCAAAAGTTACCTTATATTTATATATGACAAACTTTCAGAGTCTAAATATAGAGTAGTTTAATTTATAAATCTAAATACTAATAATATATATTTTATGGAAAAAAAACCACTTTTATTTGAACATTGGAAAAAGTGTTCATTATGGCTCCCTTCGTGAAATATATCTTCTGTGTAAATGTGAAACGTGTTGGACCTTCATCTCTATCTCTCTCTCTCTCCCAATTTCCTACTCTTCTACCGGAAATATAGAAAATGAAGGCGGGGACTATCTTGTCAGTAAAACTCTTGGTCAGTTGGATCCTATATTTTTCCAGACCTCCGTAGCATCTTCCAAGAGATCGTAACCACCTTCTATATCACTTCATATTATACAATGACCCAAGAAAATCAAGCTATTCCTCCTTCTTCTCCAACAACCCCTACTCGAATCTACACTTTACTCTCATCCTTTCCACCCTCTAACAGTCTCCCTTTCCACGCCATTCCCCCATTCCCCCCACCCTTTTCCTTCTTCTTTCGTACCACGAGGCTCCGTTCAAACTTATTACTTATGGATACTGATGACTTTCGTCAATGAACTGCTTCTATTTTGTGCCGGAAAATAAAAATATAAAAAAAGATTCTCTCTCTCTCAGGAGCAACCTTATGGAGACTTACAGAAGACTTCACTGTATAAGTAGGCTATGGCCAGTCTATATAAGGGATAATATTATACGTTACATTAGAACATTATGCAGGTCTCCGGGCGCCATTTTCGCTGCCGTGTCTTCGCCAGAACTTCTGATGATGATGGTCCTTCTGCTCTTCTTTTTTCTCAAGGAGCGATGTAACTTCCACCCCAGTACAGTCACAGATATGAGAGCTTTTCACACAATTTGCCACTTAGACCAAATTGAATTTGGGATGGTATTAGTAACTGTAGACATTTTAAAGTATTAACTCTAGAAATGATATGTAATCATCAATAGGGAAGTCTTTATTTATTTAGTCATTAGTTGCACGATATTTAAAAGCAAATGATACATTGAACAATTCAAATGGGGAATTCAATATCTAAGCTATTATAGTTATTAATTACTGGTATAGCCGCATATAAATATTATATTATTTCAACTCTTTTTCGCTCAATTGTAGCTGACAAATTTTCCGTACGTGTATCAATAACTTTGCCTTAAAATATGAGTGAAGAATTACCACGAGTACGAGACGACTACTGGTTAAAGCATTGGCGTACTAGGCCAATAGTTAAAGGCTCAATTTCCATGTCCAGATTTAATTTATAAACTTAAGAGAATATAATTCTAATCGTGTTAAGAACATTTGGTTCATCAGTGCCACTATCCGCAGTTGAGTAAATACATGAGTTATCGCAATGTTAATTTGTTAAATGGCTTCATTTATTGAAAATATTATATATCTAATGATGACAAAGAGTAATATATGACGATTAAGGGAATTTTATATATATTGATGCCCACATAAATAGGCTGCATATAGTGAAACAACAGATTTGGTGGCCCAAGGGTTTCATATAATGTTTAAGGGACTATCCTTACGTAAGCTTGTGTTAGATTTGAGAAATGCTCCGTTTCTTCCCTCGCATTTCCCCACTCAAAACGACACAAAACTCCAAATGTAGTGCAATAGTATATATATTACATCTCCTCTCAACCAAAATGTATAAACTATTTTTATCTTTTTACTTAGTTTTTATATTTATTTTTACAGCACACTCGTCCATTTGCCATCTCTTACTAACACTAACATGTACTGTACACTCAGTTTCCCCCTGAAGTGTGGCAATCTTACCTTGGTGGAATACAATATGGCCCTATCTTATAAGATGCACCAAAGAGAAACCAGATAAGTTAATCTTAAAATATTTTAGTTTGAACTGAGTTTATAGTGTTATCATAGTTCCACATTTTATTGTGTATATCTAACATTGCTTCTTTTCTTTATATCTTAAAATAACGTGGATATATTTTGTACTTTTTACTAAAATGTTTGTATTTTTGCTTCCTATTCTCTATACTATTAAATTAATCAGCCCTTGCGATTAAAAAGGTAGAACAAAGATATCGTAAAATATATATTTATTACTAGAATAGTTAGTATATATTACACATTTTTAGAGTAAGATCAAGTATTAACTTAAATAGTGACAAAATTTATTTGTATTAACAATTTATCAAAATTAATTTCACATTGCATATAGTATTTAATTTTGATATTATATTTACATTTAATAATATCTTATATAGTGTAGGCTATGTTAGATTTAGTTTCATATTATCAAATCTGGAGAAAGAATTTATGAAAAGACTTCGGCTACCATGGAATAATAATATATAGACATCACCGTTTATGAATCCACTATGTCACAAGCTTTTATATGTTAATAAGTTATATCTTCAATTAATTTAATTATTTATATTTTAATTTAGCTTGAGAATATATTTGTTACCAACAGAATTAATGGGAATACCTGTTTGATATTATATATTTAAGTATTCACATTATTAACAAACTAACTGAACCAGATTTAAACCAAAATGCTATTTTTTACCAGATTTGAAGACTAAACCTTTACCTGTAGTATTTAAATTCTTCAAGACATGCAGGCTATGCTTTGAAACTGACTTATTTATAATTTATAGTTATTTCATTCGGCAGATGAAACAACTACTGAAACATAATTATTTCATTCGATAGATGAAACAACTACTGAAATAGTTTTAAGGATTGCAAGGCAAGTACCGTTAGATTGGTCAATAATGTTAAGGTGGTGGGGACTTCTACTGTGGATTTATGAGACAGTATGTATACATATATATAATTTATATACTTGATAAATATTAATATACTAGTCAAATCCCACATCATTTATATATTGCCTCATAAATTTCCAGTTTTGTTAAAGTATTTAACTGTCGTGTTGAGTTTAACTGACATTTATCCTGAAAGATAGTAAGCTTACCTTGCTTGTTCTACAATGTTGTATCATAATGTAATCAAGAAAGATAAGATGGCTCCTTTCAGAGTAGAAGGAATTTGTATAAATTTTAAAAATATGTTTTTCACAATATATTCTAAGGACTTTCTGAAAAAATAGATCAGTTTTAGGATCATCTTTATTTGGGAAAATATCAACCAAAAACAATAAACAATCAAAGTAGTTTTCTATAGACTCGAAAAAATTGCGGATTATAGTTAAGAATTTGTTCTAGAATTAAAGAGAGGAGAAAAGAGGGATAGGAAACATTTATACTGTGCTTAGTTTTCCTACAAATCTGTAGAAATTAGTTACAAATCAAAATCCATTAAAGAAAATAAGTTCCACTTAACAACAAATGTCTTGTTTTAGTAGTCCGTCTTACTACCCGTTCGGGTTGAACGCCAAGCCTAAGTCAAGTTATTTGAATACTATTTTCAGGAAATATTGTGGATATTTCCCATTTGAAACAAACTATACCGGAACTAGTCGTCAAGTGGCTCAAAATGATTTAATTCACCCTGAGAGAATTAAGTATGGCCTACCTAATAAGAAACCATATAAATATTATAAAGCCGCTTAGGTGTCCGCATGGTCTTACGCGCTACTCTCGTGTTAGATTAGACTGCTGAAGACGGGAAGATAGGAGCTCAATCCTAGTCGGGTGCACTAGCTTTTCCTAAATGGTTTTTCACTCTTTCTCCACGAAAATGTTAGTGCACTTCTTCTAAATTAAAACCGTCCAAAGCCTAACACATCAGTGTAATTATTACATAGGTGTATAACCCGAATGGGTAGTAAAACGCGGTGCTAATATATATCACAAATATTAGCATATCGTCCATGAAAGGGCAAAATGTCGTAACCCACAAATTTGGCGAGGTAGAGATACAGGCACTTTTTTAGAGTTGTGGTCTGTATTTACACTTTATGTTAGTATAATATAATGCTCCCAAAATATATATATATATTTTATTTTTAAAATAAAGAGAATATCATAATACCCAGTAACATTATGGTTCAGTGACACAAGTCTTCATCCAACTGTGCTTTTTAAAGACAAATTACTGTCACCAGTATGGTACACACAGTCACTCTATTGGCAGTGACAACAAACATTATTTTATTCCATATGTTTGAGGGCTATATATTGAAAGAAACAGAATTGTTTATTTCACTGAGATGTTTGAAACAATATTATCTTTGACTTTAATAGGAGAGTTTATTCTGTCACCTGCGATTAAGTCACTGTGGGACTAAGACATTTTTCCGATTCATTGATGATAAAACTAATTTTTTAAGGATTTAAATCAGTGTTTTGAACTTGTTTATGAGCCATGGGAGATATAGTATATTTAATTAAATAATTAAATTAGCCCTTACTTTTGATTTTATTTTACTTTATTGCAACGAGAACAAGATCTGAATGTATAATACGAATGGGTAGCAAGATGTGGTGCTAGAAAAAATCTGACTATAATAATAAATAAAATTCGGCACTTTGAATATTGCCTTAACTATAGGAGGAAATATTATGTTAAGGGAATAGAAGTAATGTTTAACACTTAGTGTGATCTTCAGGTAATAATATGTAGGTTTGTTTAGAGTATTAATGGTCATTTATGCTTAAACTTCTGCCTTAATTAAAGGGATAATTTACAAGGAAAGATGTTGGAAGCTTAATTGCAGCCTCATTGTAAGGGACTACACCAGTCATGCCGGAAAGAGGAGACGGAGGACGCAAATAAACTAAAGATTTAATCTGCTTAATTCAACATCCCTAATGTTGGTTTGATGTTATTTCCATCCATTCAGCGCTAGGTATGCGCTCATTCCTTCAGATGGTTATTTCTGCCTGCACAATCTGGTAGAAATACCACGTATTAGGGGAGTTCAGATTGTGTGGTGGTTTAGTTTTGCCGCCCACACTGAACTTCTATGAGCGAGTGAGAAAGAGACTACCAGTGCCGGGAAAGGTATTTTCCCATACTTTCCAGGGTTCTTCTAAATACTATAATTGACATGGGACCAAGGGCTCTACTTTCCTTCTGAAGGAAGTTGCGCTACGGATTTGTATCGCACCAGAAAAATTCGTCAAATCCGGCTTGGTTTGAACCCACGAACATCGGGTGATGAGGCAAGCACTTTACCCTAAGACCACCAAGGTCTACAAAGGTTTCACACATAACTAAAACAACAAATATAAGTATTCTGATAACTTAATAAGGTAATAGAATAATGTGTACATACTTTAAAATTATGAATTGAAAAGTTTTTCCACCCATATATTAAAATTATATGTTTCAAATTTTAATTTTTTTTTAAATATTTACAGTAAATAAAAAAACAAGCCTCAAGATGTTGATCGAGTCCAATGTATCCAGGCCCCTATCCAACCCCCGTCCTCGAATACTCTCCAAGAATAGATTACAAATTTAAAAGTTTTATTGTAACCCCATGAGATGCAGATGTTGTATATGCGTATTGAAAGAATAGACCCAAATGTTTCACCTGCAAAATCACATAATGTTCCAGATTATCTAAACTTGAAAAAATTTATATATTTTTTATTTGTCTCCGAAAAGATTTGAGAGCTACAAACTTTATTTTCACCCCTTTTAGTGATCTATGCAAAGAGTAATCCCTGGAAAGAAGGTAAAGAAGAAGAGGGGAGAAAAGTTTTTTAAACCGCTTATAGAAAAGGAATAAAGAAGAGTAAGTACTGTACGTGTGAAAAAACCTGAAGAGGATAAAAGAAAGAATAAATAATTTATTTTACTTACATTCACTGACAATATTTGAAACAGACATCTTTCAATTTGTATATACAACCAATGTATTTTCATCTATTGTAAATATTGTTTTTATTTAAAAAAATATTTTTGTTGGATACAAATAAAGATACTTCTAGCCGATAATTATATAGCTATTTCAATTTACTTTACTTATGTTAACTTTAATTTATATTTTAAATAAAATATTTCCATTCTAGCTGTCCATTTTTATACCTTATACTCTTATATTCCATGTTGGTTTTATTAAACTGTCCTCTCAACTTTGTTTAGTATATTTCTTAGGATGCTAATAAAGACATTTTTAAACAATAAGATAAATTCTTTGATGCTATTTTAATTTCCATTTTATCAAGTTGACATAAATTATATTTTGACAAATAAAATTAATTACAATTTAAGGTAGAAACATTTCCTTTGGTTGAACCCAGTATATTGAACAAGATGAATAGTAATTCGTTGATACGGACAGTACCACATGATTAGGTGGGTAAATATAAGTCGAAAACACTCTTAGCAAATAATCATTTTTTCCCATACCTTTTGCGAAACACGACATTAATGTTAGAGGGTTGATGTGGCAACGTTGTGCCTGAAACCTACATCGATCATATATGTTAGTTCATAGTAGGTGCTCTAAGGTTGTTCCTCGCATGATTATGTATTGCTCCGAACGGCGTGGGTATTTGGTGTGTACGTGGCGAAGCATTTTGACGTCAACTGTCGTAACAGACGCATGGATTTGTGCCACACTGTCCTCGGAGGAGGACTGCAGTGGGTCGTCAGGTGGGTAAACTAATGCTTTGAGGTGACCCCACAAAAAAAAAAATCGAGTGGTGTTAGTTTCTGTAACCTTGGTGGCCAAACCCGATTCACTGGTTGGTGTGGACTTCGCACTTGTGCCCCAAAGTGGGTGGGGGCACCGTCATACTGATACCACATCCTCTGTCACACAAGTAATGCTACGTACTTCTGCAGTCCAGGTAAAACTCTGTCAAGGAAGAGCTATGTGGAAATCCAAACGATTTAGTATAAATAGGGGCCCACAATCGAAACTCGAACATTTCTGGCACCCAAAATTAACGTCTTCCGGGGAAGCGATCAGCGTACAGCCGAGTCGCAGTTCCGGCTCAACTGTCAGATGTTCCCATGGTCATTACCATATTCCAGTGTTCTACGTGTGTGTAGTTCATTGCTGCTTACACAATACTGACCTTGTATTATGTCTACGTCAAATAGCTGGCAGATATGAAATCTCAGGCACAGCCTTGCCACATCAACCCTCTCTAAATTTAATGTCATTTTTCTCAAAAGATATGTGAAGAACGGATTCTTTTGCAAAGAGTATTTTCGACTTATATTTATATACCTAATCATCTGGTACTATCTGTATCCGCGAATTTCTAATCATCCTGTATATTCATATTTAGGTTCACGTAAATGTGTTTAGATTAAAATACTAGGTATGCAGCTACAAATGTTTTGATTGATTTTTTTTTTTGTATGTGTACCACGTCCTAACATTCAGTAAGTGGTGGTTATCACCTATCCGTTTGTGTACGTATTTTGGTTGGTTGGAGAATTTAAGTAAGTGGCATGAAAACCTGGCTAACTCAGTTGGTAGAATACGTAAAGCTAGATGACCAGGAAAAAATCTAATTTCTTCTGTATTCTTTTCTATAAATTTATAACTTGATTATGCTTCGCATATCTTAAAGTAATTATAATTTTTTAACATAGTTCAGCTATCGAGTGTTTGAGCTACTTTTACCATCGTCATTAAAATAGAACCCGTACTACTCCCTTAAAACAAACGCTTTTCTTATAACTATCCATACAAGTGATTATAAAAAATGTTTAAAGACCAAATGGGCAGGATGACATAGCTAAAATTAATATCTGAACTAGCATAACTCAAAAGGTAACTTTAAAAATAGTTATTTAAATGTAACCTAAGCTCATTAAACTTCACCGAATTTTCTCCATACGCGGCAATGTTTGTGTACTTAATTAATTAGAGAAATTGGAATACTCTAACAATGATGATAGCTATCAAGAAATAGCCATCCAAACAGCTAATAAAAATTTACCACGCTCAATAAGTCTGAGATTGTTGCCATAGTTGTTTTATCAATATTTCGTATTTCAAACAAATCGAGACTACTTGCAGTAAATATCTGATATATGTAAATAAATTAAAACACTATTCTTAATTAAATAGTAAAGCTATTATATTTGATAATTATGGTTATAGCTGCATCTAAATATCATATTATTTAAATCGACAAATTAAAAAAGAACAGGGGATTAGATCTCGTGACTTTTGGCTTGGTACTCATATACTTTAGCCACTGAATTATTCAGGAATCGTTCCGTGATACAGGTCATTCTTCACTCATATTATAAGGCAGAGTCTGTAATGGACGTGTGGAAATTGTGAGCTTTATATGTGTGATCATTTAAGATCACAAGCTATTAGATAATGCAGCCACCTACGACTCGGTAAGGCTTTATGCTGCCAAATGTACAATGGCCTTAGTACGAATGCACATAAAATAATGATGGATCAAATAGAAAAGCTATTAAGTTTGATAATTACAGTTATTGCCGCATCTAAATATCATATTCATTAAATTAAAAAATAACAATGGCATGGGACGATTCCTGGATAGCTCAATGGGTAGAACATTGGCGTACTAAGCCAAAGGTCCCGGGATCGAATCCAGTGTCCAAATGTAATTTTTCAATTTAAAAAACTCTAATAAATGAAATGAAGAATTTAATCTAGTCTTAGATTATGCTATTAAGGTAATGAAAACAGTAGTGAAGAAACTAAACCGTTCAATACAGCTATTAGGATATGCAGATGAATTAGCTCTGTTGGGTAATAATAGTAAGGAAGCTTTTGCAAGAAATGCATAAATTTTATTATAGGCTGCTAAGATAATAGATTTAGAGATGAACGCTGAAAATACTATGTATATGATCACAAACAGAACACAGATTGAGGACGATAATTTAGATACTACTTCTAACAACATCTCATTGGACATGGTTAATGAGCTATAATATATTTTAGGAACAATTTTAACCAACAATAAATATATTAAAGTGGAAATTATGAAAAGAATACAGTCAGAAAATGCATGCTACTACTCGGTCAGTAGGTTGTTGACAACTTGCCTGGTTTCAAGGAATGTAAAACTCAAAATATACCAAATGGTTATTTTACCGGTTGTTCTATATGGGTGTGAAACGTGGTCACTTACCTTACACGGAGAAAATAATAATAATAATAATAATAATAATAATAATAATAATAATAGGGTGTTTGAATATAAGGTGGGGTGACCTGGTGGTCTAGGGGTAAGGTGTCAGACTTCTGTGCTGAGGTCCGGGGTTCAATCCCAGGTCCCGGCACAGATTTATCTGATTGCCAAACCCTTCCTTCACCTCTGACAAGATGTATATTAATCACAACTTGTGAATGTGAGGAATGCCAGGCCTCCACCGTGGTTCGGATTCCACGTTAAACTGTAGGTCCTCCATTTCATCTCACAATCACCCTACCATTACACATTAGCGTAAGTGCGTATAACCCGAACGGNCTCTGACAAGATGTATATTAATCACAACTTGTGAATGTGAGGAATGCCAGGCCTCCACCGTGGTTCGGATTCCACGTTAAACTGTAGGTCCTCCATTTCATCTCACAATCACCCTACCATTACACATTAGCGTAAGTGCGTATAACCCGAACGGTTAGTAAGACGCGGTGCTAATAGTAGTAGTAATAATAATATAAGGTGCTTAGGAAGATAGTGGGTCAAAAAAGGGATGAGGATACTAGGTAATGGAGGAGGTTGCATTTTGATAAATTACATACCCTATACTTTTCACAAAACGTTTTCAAAATAATCAAGTTTTGTAGATTAAGGTGGGCAGGACATGCAGTGCGAATGGAAGAATATAGAATTGTGTTCAGGATATTTACTAGCAAACCCAATGCGAAGGGACTGTTGAGAAAACCTAGACGCAGATGGGAGGATACCATCAGTATGTACTTGAAAAATATATGGTGTAAAGGAGGTGGACCTTACAGAACTAAATTAAGATAAAAATAGGTATCCTACTTTTTTAAATGTGGCAGTGAAATTTCAAGTTCCCAATGCCATGGAGTAACTAAGTTATTTCGTTTTACGTTGTTAAAAAGACAAGGAAACCACTTGTATATTTGCTAGTGTATGAAAACTTGTATCCATTCTTCGATTTCATATGTAGGCTACTAAACATGATCGAAAATTATAAACTTACCTATTACCAAATTAATCACAAGTTTCAATAATAACTACATTTTTGCAAAGAGTTGTAATGATTGTCATTCCAAAAGTACTAAATACAGTGTTCAAACATTGCCCTGTATACAGATTATTAGGAGCCTAAGCACGGATGGCAGGATTAATTGAACTATTTGTTGCAGAATAGCTATTTTACATGCTGCGTGTCTTACTACCCAGCCAGGCTATCCACATAATAGGGATTTAAAAGTTATAATTTTATAAAAAATATACCCTAATTAGCTTGGAGGAGGAAAGGGAAACGATTTATAAAACAAAACACCTAATTTAACACTGCAGGAACTCTTTAATACAAAACACCCGCCTCGATGGCGTAGTTAGTTAGCTAGCGCTAGTTTCGGGTATAGCTAGACTGCTGAGGACGGGGAGATCAAGGTTCTAATATCGCTCGGGTGAACTGGGGGTGGTTTTTACTAAATAGTTTTACATTCTTCGTGCACGCAAATGCGAATTCATTTCCTCTACATTAAACCTTTCCAATTCCTACCCCATTAGCGTAATTAGTACTTTAGCGTATAGCCCGAACGGGTAGTAAGACGTAGATTTTAAAGTATTCAATACAAACCCACTGGTGGTTGCCAACCAACCAGATAATATGGGAAAGACACACAGATGTGAGATGTATGTTAGTATTTTTCGTTTGTATGGAATGTAATCTTTTGAAAGAGGTTTCGTTATACCAATAACATTCCTATTTGTGAGCGAGTATCACTTGAACATAAATTATTTAGTTTATCGTCACATGAATTAAAATTTTAGAGCAATAGATAAACAAATTCCATACATTTTTCAACTATTTTTGATAAAAAATGGCAGTAAATTTATTTTTCAAATAGTTTTGGATTTTTTTTTCCAAAAGTCCTTTTATACCACAGACTGTCTTTCTAAAAACAAAAGATCGATCATGAGAGCAATATTGATAGATATATATTTTTCCATCACGTCTTAATCCAGGGTATCCAAATTAAATCACCCTAAAAGGATATTGATGAGAGTGGTAGAATTTAGAAGAACTGTATCTTCATTTGTGTGACGGTAAAGTGTAGAAAGCATTTGGAAAATTCTACCCTCAATAAACCCATCCAGGATTTAATATTTGAACTTTCCGGCACCAGAAAAGCATAACTAAACAAGCATGACGTTTATTCCAGGGGATCACTGACATAGGTAATTGTTGTAATCAATATTTGAACAAATTTTATTTTAATTACTGTTGGTCACCATAATTTACTCCTCTTCCTAAATTATCTTCTTTCAACTAAATATTAACTTTTGTAATAGAGAAAGATTTTGTTTAACTTAGTGATTTATTGCTCAACATTTCCAATTTTTACATAGACAATTACGTAATTAATGAATTAATAAATGATAGGGAAGAGAGTTGGCGTGTTTTTGGTTAAAATGAGATATCTTCTTGGAGTGTCCTTGAAAGATGACTCATCAATCAATGCACAAACAGCAAGCTTCTGATAATAATATAATGGTAGAATAATTTCCCAGAACGTCCATTCTGTGCCTAAAGGGGGTGGGGCCAATGACTCATCCCTTATCCACAGTGATTGAGCGTTACTAACACCCTCCATACATATTAAGGTCTATTATTTCATATTCTAGCGGGAACATGTTGATACTTTGCTTATTTCCAACTACTCGATACTATATGGTAGATTTTGTTTAGCAATTTTATTATTTAATATTTATTTTAGTGATATCTTAATATATTTATAAAGGAATTGTTTCCTTTGTATTGAATACATTTTATCAAGGTGTTAATAAATAATAAAATTAAGGTTTAGGAAAACACCAGATGATTTACAGTTTGAACATCTGAAGTAAAGTTTGACACACACTTGTCAGCACCGCATTGTATTGGCTTGCATTGGCTATGTGGAGTCCATCCAGAATAAGAGTGGTGGTAGGTAACAGCTAGCAAATGATTTTTATTGTATATTGATTGAAATTCACTAAGGTTAAATTATATACATAATTATTATATTCTTAATAATACAAGATTATCAACCAAAATTGTTAATACACGCTTCTTATAATAATACCATTAAGAATTAATTCGTAATTAGCTTTTTCGTAACGAGTTTAAAGAACAAAAAATAAATCAATACAATTATTTTGTTTTCTGTTTCGTGGATGTGTTAACAAGATATATTATTATAGGGCACGATTTAATAAATTAAGACGTATAATAATCACACTTATATCTTATTATAACTGGACACAAAAATAAGTTGATTTTATTATAACGTAGAGAAAGAGATATAAAATATATTAGTTTCAAAATTAACCTTTTTATTTTTTAAACAGATGCGCATAAACACAATCTAAGATGGTTTGTATTACATCATTAACGGGCCTTATTTCTTCTGGTTCACCATCTTAAATTTTGAATAGAAGGCAGCCCTTTAGAAGCTCTCGTTTTTAAAGCAAGTGAATTACAGAGGCCACTTATACATTAAAAAAAAAATAGCCAAACAAATATTTTCTTAAATTTTCATAAGCTCATATTTAAATAATGTAAAGGCGCTTAAGGAATTAAAAATAAATTGTTTGTTGTGAAAACTTGATTGTCAAACGTGACAGCATCTCAACCAACACATGGTCTTACATATCATATTGTTTGGCGAATAATTACATGAGAATGGATATGGTAACTTTAGCTACGCTGGATAAACGACGCGTGTTTTTATTTTCCCTCGATACCTCGGAGAGAAAGTATTGTGATCGTCAAAAAATTTGAACTCAAGACTTTTTTATAAATGTCGACGTTTCATAACCCCCTGAAATCAAAATTTTAGTTTTCGTGATGCTCTCTGTCTGTACCTCGGGCTAGAGGCGAAACTATTTTACAGATTGGGTTATAACTTGGTATCTGGGGTGTTCATAAGTTAACCCTGAGGGGCTCTAAGAATTAGATATCCAACCCTAAATTTAAGGATAGTTTACCGAATGGAAAAAAGAAAAAAAAAAAATTTTCTCAAAATCTGCTTTAACGATTTTGTTTAAATGTTATATCTAGACGTTATTTATTACTATAAAGAAGATGGCAGTTCTCATTTTCTCATGAAAATGGCTTTGAGGTTACTTTACACGCGGGAAACATTCCAATTTTCATCATTTCTCCGCAACTATTTGAGATACGAAATAGCTTATCATTGTAAAGTTGTAGTATTATTAAAGATACAAATCTATTATTTGAAATATATTTTATATAACCAAAAGTTTTTGAGCTATAAGCAAATTTATATACTTTTTAATTCAAATCTATGAAAATGAATTTGATTCTTATGCTATTTTGGTGGACAAAGGGTGTTTCTATTTTCTCTATTTTTCTGTAACAGTTCCTAATGCTGTAGAGTAAGTAAATAATATTGAATATTGTTTCATTTATGATCTTTGGTGTAATTTTTCTACAACAACGTATAGACCTAGTGTTTCGTTTCACAAATCTTACGAGTTTTTAGGTAATGTCTATTTTACGAATAAAGTGAGAGAAATTCTGTGCGGTGTGCCATATCATTCATTTCCTTGGAGCTAGGTGCAAACTGAGGCGTATCGAGTCGACTCATTTTGATCCACATTGGGACGGAAAACTTTTCCACTTTTATTTGTCCCCTGTTTTATTAAATTTTCATACAAACTAATACATGTAAGTCCGTCACACTTGAACTCTAAATGTTGAGATTTTAATTTAATAATTAATTATTTAAAGTTTATATATGATAAATTCATCCTAATATTTTTTTTAGAAACACGTTTCATTACTTGTTCAGGCTATATGCATGTGTACTAATTACGCTAATGAGCTAGGGATAAGTAAGGTTGAATTTAGAGGAAGAGTACAAGCATTTGCGTGGGGGAGAGTGGAAAACCATTTGGAAAAACCCCCTCAGTACACCCGACCGGGATTTGAAAACTGGTCACCCTGTCATCAGCAGTCTAGTTTATCACGAGAGTAACGCCTTAAGCCATGCGGCCATCAAAGTAAGTCTAAATATATTTGTTTATAGGTTTGAGCCATTAAACCTAAAGTGTAACGTAAACTTTTCAGGATTGGCTTGCTACGGCTGCGTATCGAACATTTTGCTTCATTTTATAATAAATAAAATAAAACTTCTAAACTCTCTAAAAAATGCTCACTTTTTCACAGCTTCTCAACCCTCATAGCAAACCTCTTATTTCTTTTTTATTTCTGCCAAAAGCTAGAGAGTATTTATCTACAAATTCTAATATTTTTCCTCCACTAGATAAATTCATAACTATTATTAGTCTGGAGTGACTGAATCAATATTTTAGAAGTACAAAAAACTCGATTATTTAAAATAAACGTAATGCAATTTAGAGTTCTCTACACCTAAGCAAGAAGTACAAAATGTATCGACAACTTGATATTGTGTTTCGTTCTATATGGTTACACTTTCGCCTCAGTGCATTCTTGCTATAGCCCTCTTGGTGCATAATCAAAGCAAAGCTACTTAAACAAGAACAGCTTGTTTTGTAAACAGAAATAAAATGGTACGACACAATCGTACTTACTCAATGGCATCAGGAACTCGAAACTTCATTTCCTTACTCACCGAAGTGAGTAAGCCACCTTTCACTATCTTGAGCTAGTTCCAAACAGTTTTACTAAATATTTCCTATCTCTTTCAGGTCCAGTATAATGTTATCCTCCCAATGTCATCAAGGACATCCCACTGATCTCTTCACATTAAGTTTTCCAGTCATTGCGTTAAACTTAGTTATGTATTCTTACATTCGTGCAGCATGTCCTACAGCGTAATCTGCAAGATTAGATAATCCTATCAATGTCTGGTTCAGGGTATATACTGGAAAACCCAAAGGGAAGAGACCAGTGGGAAGACAAAGACCCAGATGGTAAGATAACATTAGAATGTGCTTGAAAGAGATAGGGTGTAATGAGGTGGACTGGACAGAACTAGCTCAAGATTGGGATAGGGTACGTACATTTGTGAATGCAACAATAAACTTTCGAGTTCCAAATGCCATAGAGTAAGTAAGCAACAATGTCTGGTGATGAGTAAAGGGTATATAACTAATAATTAAAGGTAAACTTTATTTTATGATTTATTGTTAATCTAAATAACATTTCTAAATATGGCTATCAATAAAATATAATCTAATAATAAGCTATCTCTATATCTATAAAAGTGAAATCCTGACTTACTGACTGACTCACTCACTCATCACTAATTTTCACAATTCCCACGAATCTAGAGGGCTGAAACTTTGCACAGGTGTTCCTTATAAGCTAATTAGAAAAAGTAAATATGATTCATTCCGAGGTTTTGTGATTAAGGGGGTGAGATCGGGGTTGATACCCTAATCAACAATATTGCTTTATAAACTCTTTTTAAGTGTTTAGAGGGTAATAATTCGGTAAGTTTGATCATATAATGCCTTCAAAAAAGTATAGCAATTATTTTTAACCCAGTAGATGATTATAAGGGGTGGAAAAAAAAGAATACAGACAATTAATTAAAATATGTTATTACGTTTTAATATGCAACTCCAAGAGACGGTAGAAGTCTCTAGTTTATATTTTGCTGAATTTTATAGTGTTTGTAATGTATGTGTGAGTGAGAGGGCCCGGCCCGGGGTGGCGTGTGGTGGTGGGTAGTGATGGGAGGGGGGGAGACCTGTCCAGCCACGCTCAGTTGATAACGCCCCAGGCATTAGGCAAGGGGACCTGCCGAAAATAAAACTCCCCATGAGAAAAGATACATGATCACCTCCTCCCGGTGTTTCTTGGGTAGCGCTAAGAAACATGCTATTAAGCTTCAAACAAAAATTCCTCATTTTCATCCAAAAATAAATAATAACACAATATCCCGTGCGAAGAACGGGGATTCAAGCTAGTCCTCTGACAAAATAACAATACTATTTTGATTATCATAAGAAACACTGTTCAGATACAAATTTTAATATTGTCAAAGCCATTCTTTTCGTATTTACTTGACGAAAAACAAAAAATGACATAAATCAAGATAAGAAATGTTTTCTTTAAATATCGTCGTAACTTCTTTTACATGAAATAATAATTTTTACGTATCTTATCTTACATGACGAAAAAAATTGAAGGTCTTCCCTAACAAGGTGATCGTGAAGATATTTGGTAAAAGAAAATAAAGGGATGGTGATAATGGAGAGGGAAGGAGGCTACATAATGAAAAGTTACATAGCTTGTACTCATCACAAGATATTGTTAGGATAGTAAGTTCTCGCCAATTACAGTGGGCTGGACGTGCAGAACCAATGGAAGAATCTAGACTGTTTCCAGGTTACTAACTGGTAAACCCAACGGGAAGAGCTAGATGCTGTGATGTTATTTTTTCTAAAAGAATGACTTAAAATATAAATTTAGTAGTCTGTTGATTCAGTCTTTCAAATACGTAATTACGTTGACAACTTTACTGTTTATTTTTACTTTCTCTCTATCTTACAGGTAGAGAAAGTATGGTGATCGTCAAAAAAATCGAACTCGAGATTTTG
>CABFWB010000526.1:0-11396 GCA_902151455.1 Timema bartmani
CACCCTATCCCTATCTTGAGCTAGTTATATCCAGTCCACCTCATTACACTCTATCCCTATCTTGAGTTAGTTCTATCCAGCCCACCTCATTACACCCTGTATACAGAAATACCATAAAAATATTCTATCTAATACTGAGCATATTTATTTTAATTGATTAAAAATATAATCTCTTTTATGGTTTTATGACATCCGGGTTCACTTTGTCGGGCGAGTAGCTTCGATATTTAATTAAAAGATTCCTAAAATGCTAAGAGTGAAGGAAGCGAAGAAGAAATAATATTTTTGCAAGCATTTATTAAGGGGGACGAAGAGTGGTGGGCTCTTATAACCCGAACGGGTAGTAAGACGCGGTGCCAAAAAAAAAGAAGTGGTGGGGACTACAATTTTTTTAATATCTCTTTCTCTCTCTCTCTCTCTCTCTCTCTCTCTAAAGCCAAGCCCAGCGCTAAGTTCAAATTTTTATGATTCTTGTGCAAATCTACATACAGCTTAATACTTTTTTTAAGAGCCCCATTCAAATTTTTATGACATCAGAAACCCTGTCCTAATAGCGTATATAAAACGCTTCCGTAATCGAATGGCCTAAGGCGTCAGGAGTTATCCGAAATTGAGAAACTTTGAACTTAAGATGTGCTCATTGCTCGGGAGAACATATCTTTGCAAAAGCACTTTTTCGATGATGAAATTAATAAAATCCAAATACAGAATGTTCATTGACTGAATCACTTTCACATTTACTGCGATTGGCAAGTACAAGCATCGATAGTGCTATAGCTACTTTAGTAAATGAAAACAAACCATTACAGAGCTCACATTAAAATGAAATAGTAATATTATAAATTTATAAACAATTGTATCTTGTCTAATGTTTCAATAAAAACTTTTATAATCAGCATTACTTTTCTTTATTACGAAATTTTAGACGTGTTTGCTAAACTTAAAGGTAGGACTCTCCATATACAGTATCGCCCAATAAAAAGGTAACCGAAACTATTTTATAATCATGTAAATGATACCGTTCAATCTTGTCACAGACGTGTAAGCAGATTAGTTAACACTGCCGGTGACCTGGCGGTCTAGGGGTAAGGTGTCAGACTTCTGTGATGAGGGTCCGGGGTTCAATCCTCGGTCCCGGCACAGATTTATCTGATTGCCAAACCCTTCCTTCACCTCTGACGTGTATTAATCACATCTTGTGAATGTGAGGAATTCCAGGCCTCCACCGTGGTTCGGATCCCACGTTAAACTGTAGGTCCTCCATTTCATCTCACAATCACCCTACCATTGCACATTAGCGTAAGTGCGTATAACCCGAATAAGTAGTAAGACGCGGTGCTAATAATAATAGTTAACAATGCCGCAATAGGTCTCAGCAGAACGTTCCTGGGCTGTTGAACGTTATTTTCGCAACTATGGTGCTGGAAGGAACAATGGACCGACCATCACTGCAAATTGTGATGGATGGTTTTAGAAAAAAAGTTTCGAAAACAACCACCACCGAAGAAAACAATTCTCCAGTGGGTGGGAATGTTTAGGAAGACAGGTTCAGTTAATGTCCATAGCGTAGGAAGGTCTGGAAGGCCGAGAACCACAAGAACCAATGACGATATTGGACAAGTGCTGCAAAAAGTCCTTAATTATCCAAAGAAAAGTGAACGTCGCATATCAAGGTGACTCTGTATATCACGCTCTAGTGTTCAACGCATGGTTGCAGATATTGGAGCGCACTCATATCGAACCCAGGTATTCCACGAACTTAAAGAAGCAGACTTCCAAGCAAGACTGCGTTATTGTGCACGTGTTCTGGCGAATGTTTATGAAGATCCAGATTAACTACGAGATTGGCGGTGGTCCGACGAATGTCATGTGCGACTCAGTGGACACGTCAATAATCAGAATTGTCGTTTCCTTGGTTGGGAAAAACCGAATGACTATGCACAGAGACCATTACATTCTGTGAGAGTAACAATATGGGCTGCTGTATCCAGCCATGGAATCATTGATCCATATTTCATAAAGGATGAAGATGGCAACAGGACCAATCTGACTTCACAAGTGTAGAGATACCAAGTTATTGAACGATTCCAGGTGGATTTGTTCATTTTTTGTGAGCTAAACAATCTTGACATGAACAAGCAAGTGTTTCAACAAGATGGGGCTACCGCCCATACCTGTCGAGAGAGTGGACCGCTACTTGAACTGATGTTTCCTGGTCGGTTGGTTTCTAAAGGCACAGAATTTTCATATCCTGCACAAAGCCCATATCTGTCAGTATATGATGCAATTTTGTGGAGATCATTGAAAGAACAGTTCTTCAGACCCGTTCCACGTTATCTTCAAGATCTATGTGAGAACATTGATACAGTTCTACAGACTGTGACAGGGGAGCAGTGTGACGCTATGGTTACTAGGCTTACCGAGCGTATGGAGCTCGTCATAAACAATGGCGGGAGAAATATAGAACGTTGTGTTTCGATAGCTGTGTTGTGTGTTAAATGCTATCGAATTATTACCGTTTTTTGAGGCCACCCTATATTTTAATATTTGCACTCAATTTATAACTCTGGATACGGACCTCGGATTGATATTTCTTTTTTTAATGTGGCCCACGGACTACCTAAAGTTGGACATTCCTGTACTATACTACCAATGATGGGGAGATCAGGGTTCGAATCACGCTCGAATGTGATGAATGTAATTGCCTTTCCGCGCTCCCTCCACGCGAATGCTGCTACACTTTCTTTAAATTCAACCTTCCTCGTCCCTAACACATTAATGTAATTAGTACATATGGGTATAAGCCGGGGATTTTGGTGGAAATCAGGGGATCATTCTCGAAAGTAGTCGCTTCAAGTTTTAAATTTATAAATTATTCGTAATGTTGCCGACATGCAGAAAATCACACCTTGATGTGATTTCTGTTTCGAATGTACCCGGTTCTAACGGAGGGCAACAGGGGCTGACGGCCAGGTTATCCAAAAACTGTTGCAGTATAAAATATATTTCTCATTTGACTGTCTATATTGGAGTCATGTTTAGATCTTTAAATAAAATAATACTGACAGAATATTACTTACTTACAAATGGCATTTTTTTTTGTTTTAAACAAATCTCATTTGTTGGGATAACAATATTTCCTTATTTAAATAATATATCTAAACATTGAGATTTTAACAGCTAATATTGTGAAGACAAAAATGATAGTTTCGTATTACAATAGAAAGAAAAATATTTTTTAGTGTTGGGTCCTCCACTTCCCTGTTTTCGAGTTTAATTTCAAACACTCCTTTTACTCTGAATGGTAAAGTCCATTCTCCATAGGAGTGATGGTAACTAACAGGCAGGCCCTATGAGAGGGGAGTGAGGGGGTACATCGTACCCGGGCCCGGGGCTCTAAAAGGGGCCTGAGAGTTTCCTGGGATCTTAGAAACTGTTTGAAGACTATTGATATTGATATTGAAGACTAGAACTCACATTTACACTACTAGTAATAATACTAAATTACTAGTAGAAGTATAATATGTTTTTGTTTTATTGTCTTTTTCCTGTTTTTTTCAGATATAAAAGTTTAAATGAAATATCTTTTTTGTCTTATTTCTTTTATTTTTTCAGATAGTATTAATTAATTAATTTTTTTAGACAGGATTAATGGAAAATAGAAGGCGGCCTGAAAAAACTTTGTACCCCCTGGTAAAATTCCTCTCAGAGGCCCTGCTGACAGCTACCAGAAGATGTAATAAAAATGTTTAAAAGGAAAATATAATTTAAAAAAAATTGTTGGGAAAGTTTTGACAATAAATCAAAATATGGTCTTGCATATCATATGGTTTGGTGAACGGATACATAAAATATATCTGGTAGTTTTTGATAGCGTACCCTTACCACCACTCCTACTGTAAATGTGGTATAGCAACCTTACCTCACTACACCATGGCCCTATCCTATAAGCTACGCCATAGCGAAAGTAAGATAAGTTTGCTGTCTCAGGGTAAATGAAGGGTACTTTCCCGGCCAATTGACCCTGAGATGGGCTCTAGAAAAGTAATGTTGGGTCATTTGGCCTAGAAATGACTTAAGAGGGTCAATAGAGGCTTAGGGTCGAGATTAGAGTCCCAGACAACCTCCCATTTGACCTGAACTATTTTATTTTCTCAGCGTTGCGTCTTAAAGACTACTCGTTAGGATTATACGCTTATGTACTAATTACAATAGTGGTTTTAGGGATTAATAAGGTTATATTTAGAGGAAATGTACTCGCATTTGCGTAGAGGGAGAGTGGAGGGCCGTGTTGGGAAAATCAGCCTCAATACACCTGACCGGGATTCAAACCTTGATCTCCTCGTCATTGACAGTCTGATTTACTGCGAGAATAACGCCTTAGACCCTGCGTCCATCGAAGCGTGTAAATACTTGTTAGTTTGTGTAGTCAGAAAATGATTGACTCCCAATACTAGACTTACAGACGGCCCTTAGTGATGAGCTAGGGGAGGAGAGCAAAACCACACTACACCGAATGTCATCTCTGAGGAAACTGTATGGCTACAAATTAAGAAACAGCGTTGCCATTCTCTTGTTTACGTGTGGTCGATCTTCCCTCAAATATACGACAAATTTAACAAAGCCGGTTAGTCGAGGTTGCCGGTAACTCCTTATTACCCCAGCACACCACCTTTCAGACATAATTTAAAGCGAGGAGACTTGTCAACAGTTAACTGAGAGAGAGATAAGATAAGACCCGCAGTTCCTTCAGAGGTGATATTGGGTGAAACACTCGACCAATACCAGCCTCGTTCTTCCACGGAACCCTTGAGTCACTCACCTCACCCATGTCCTGCCCGAACCTGAGGATGATGTCACCCTCAAAGAAGTTGCCCTCCTCTGGGACAGCGTCCGTGTCTGTGGGCGTGTCGGGCATGAGAGGTACGAGGTACGAGTTGGAGTATCTTGGCATGGCAAGCCCTCCTTCCTCGTAGTTGGGGTAATCCAGTTCGATGGCCGTCCACACAATCGGGGGCTCAGTGGTGGGTGACTGCTCCTCCCCCTGCCCACTCCTGGGAGCAGGTACATCCTGGACCTCGGTCCGAGGGGCGCAGTTGTCCGTGTCTCCCGACGTCAGCTCAGCAGAGTTTAAATACCCAGCGGAGTAGTCGAGGGCGGTGAAGACACTCTCCTGGCTGTGGTCTGGTGGGGGGCGCTGACGGTAGCTCGGGTCCAGTACTGGGAGGCTGTGGGACCACTGGGACAACATTAGTGCTCCCAGAGTTAGACGACACAGACTGTTCATGGTAGCCAAGACCCGCAACACTTCTAGACACTGTCACGAGCTGCCACTGCTACTGTTGAAGATAGCGTCATTTTACCATAGTTTTCCACCTGTACAAAATAAACGTGAAATTACTGACCAAGGGAAGCAAGTTTTTAGCTCAACCATTTGGCATTTCATCTGTCTGTATGTCTGGATATTTATTCAGCGATAACTTTCAAATGCGCGGATCAATTTTAATGACATTTGGCAGGGACTTTATTTGAACCTAGTCCACAAAGAAGGTATACACCAGACCCACAGTCTCCAGGTTAAAATGGTTTTGCTAATTGGGAGAGCTTGAGTCCTTCAACACAGGGATCGCTACGTGCAATTCCAAGTGACAATATCGATATCAAGCAGGCATTTTAAAAAGGAGTTCACTTTAAAAATGGTTTAATGAATACAAAGTGCCTTCTAGTGTCACTAAACCGACTTTCATAAAGCTAGTTTCAAGTAGCAGCCCCACCCCTTTTCATAAACCAACCCTCAAAAGAGCTTATTCAGACTGAAAATTACAAAGTAAACATAGAATACAAGGGTTCTTTTTTTTTCAAGTGAATGTTTGCGAATTGTCTCTTCAAATACCATCGATTTGGTACTTATCTGAAAAGGTTTGTTCAGACTGAAATTAGCAGTCCCCAGTGCTCAAGAACTCAACCTAGCTCAAGGAGCGCAGCAAATATCTCGTAAGGCTTAGTGGCTGGTGTATACCTTGTCTGTGGCCCCCGTTAAGAACCATCGTGGATAACTTAGTTACAATAGCAAGAGAACACAAAATCTGAAGCTTGCGATAAACATTATAACATACAGGCTTATTTCATTATGGGCAGACATAGAGCTATAGACGGTTTAAATCTATGCCAGACCTACTATTATCGAATCTCTAAGCAGATGCTGAGAGATAACGCTAACCTTTTCATCCTTTTCAAGATGGATGATACAAACTTGAAACATGTATATGATGATCATGTCAACACAGATATAACCTTCCAAAAGTTTAAGGAAATGTGTTTGTTTTGTTGAAAACCCAAGTACGATTTTGTAGTATAAAGTAAAGATCATTAAATCGTTAAGGTAAGTTACCGCTGAAGGTTCGATAGTTTTATCTTACCCGATAAATATGCATGTAGACTCAGTTTATGGCGATACATCATGTCGTCCATATAGAAATTAGGACAGAGTCTCTACAAGTATAAATCAGATAATGGGAAGGCGGGAGAGATTCTAATTTTAAGCCCAAGAGGATATTACTATGCAGGTTCGAGGAAGATAACATTGAAGCTGCTATCGCATTAAAAGATGCTTTTAACCATTATTACGCCGAGAGGATGGATTCGATACATGATAACGAACAGATACACGCTCTCAATACTACCAGAGATCTTATCAAATAACAGATAGACTCGTTGATCGAAAATTTCAAGAATAATTGAACTATGCATAACAGCTTTGAAAGGAGCATCAACAATGGAGGAGGTATGGAAACTATCCTGACAGCAGGAAGACCATCCCAACAAGAAGAAAACAGCTCTATATTCTTTAAGTTCTAATCTTCTTAAGTTGTAGGAGTCTTTCACCGCACAGCAGACCGTTTACACTTACCTGTAAGACAAGATGACGAGAGGTATAAAGATGACAAAAGAGTGTCGGAGGACGATCGGTATTACGATGGAAAAGGTTTAATCTTGAGAATATTGCTTTACTCATATTAATTTCAGATGCATCACCTAAAGCCTATGTAGACAAGATGTCTTATCATAATTTCGTCTACATTTACTTAAAGTCAAAAGTTATCAGGAATAATACGATATATTTCGAACTGGTTTTAACCATGGAGCCAGGTTATAAGTTTAAGAAAGCAGGGATTGTTTCCACTATGCTTATGAACTTGAAAAATATTAGATCTTTATTGAATATCAAACGAATCAGAGCTTGATGTGTCAGAAGATGATTTCTTATCTTTCATGTTGGAGAGATTGTCAACCTAATCACCAACGTTACACGTTGAGCTATGTCTTTTCTTGTTTAGATATAATACTTGATTGACTAATCGCAAGAGACAGTCATAGTCTACATCATGTCGACGAAGGTTGCAGAGGATATCTTCCAAGCGAATGAGGCCATTTAACTGAATTACAAACAATTACGAGATGCGCAACATGAGTCTGATATATTGTTGAATGAAACCTTTAAACTGATCATGGAAATGCTAAACAAGGTGGTCAAGTTTACTAAAGAGGAGGAAGAGAAAGAAGAAGAATTCTCGCCCAAGAGATTGAATAACAGGCATATTTTGAATATTTATCTTCAGCCACATCAAGCACGCTCTATTTAAACTTATGGTGTACGTTACGATGGAAACACGACCAAGCTCAGGGATACACATGTTCTGTTTGATGAGAGGGATGGAACTGTAACTCTCAATAATATCGGAACTCCTTACACACGGGGACTTAAAGAATTACTATTCAGTAAAAAAGCGTATGAATTACATCAAGGAGATTCTGAAGAATTTCAAATCTATGCTCGAGAAAAAAAACGCACATTGAATTAGGAACGAACCTTACAGCCATTTCAAGTCATGTACGGAATCAAAATAGATACTTATCATAAAACCTATGTTCCAGGATTAGCTTGAGAGAGGTCTATATAAAACGGAGAGAGGAAGATGGATGGATTATACTTATAGGAATGATCCGAACTAATTGGTCGATCGATTAAGACTCTTGCATGCATCGATCGGAGCACACCGAGATTGTTTCCATTATCGAAGAATCACGCGAGTCCGGAATCATTGTCCAATCATATCTGTCGAGGAGGATATTACGAGTGAACTTCCTCGTCCCGCAAGACGTCGTTTGGCCAGAAGAGATGTTAGCATATTAGGATTAAACGAGCTACTTCAGGCGGATCTGGTAGATATGATACCTTACTCTAGATCTAAAAAAGGATGCAAGTACCTTCTCACCACCAATCGTGACGTGTATTCTAAATGGGCTTGGTATCTACCCATCAAGGCTAGGACGGGGAAGAACGTCACTGCAGCCATGACGTACGTCCTTAGACAGGTAATGGAAGAGAGTTTTTTAAACGTGGATTTCAAAGATATTATAGCAAGAAACAAGCTCAATCTTCTTTCGACATACAGTAACGTCAAGGCAAGTGTCGTCGAACTATTCAATAAAATGCCCAGGAGCATGATTTGAACTTGAATCACGTCTCTAGGATTGCATCGATGGCTCGATATGATTGATTTTTTATTCGACAAGTATAATCAAACAGTATACTCGGATATCAAGATGAGACCAATATAATTTAAGGATGATAGCCTCGTGCCGTCTATCTGCATACTAAAGATATCGATCGCAGACTAAACAAGTATAAAATCAAAGAAACAAGCTCAATCTTCTTTCGACATACAGTAACGTCAAGGCAAGTGTCGTCGAACTATTCAATAAAATGCCCAGGAACATGATTTGGACTTGAGTCACGTCTCTAGGATTGCATCGATGGCTCGATATGATTGATTTTTTATTCGATAAGTATAATCAAACAGTATACTCGGATATCAAGATGAGACCAATACACTTTGAGGATGATAGCCTCGTGCCGTCTATCTGCATACTAAAGATATCGATCGCAGACTAAACAAGTATAAAATCAGAGATGTCGTTCTTATAAGTAAACACAAGGAAGTTTTCACAAAAACATATCTTTCTCTTTTGCACACATATAGTCTTTAAATTTGTGTATGGTAATATGTATAGCACTTCACCAATTTAAAAACCTGTACTTGTCCCCTCCCAGATATGTAAGTCCTCGTTGTGAGGCGTTAAACCGACGTTTGTAGGCAAGACCAAAGATTTTCCGGGCAGGAGTANATATGTAAATTCGTCGAGACTAATCCTAGGACCTTTCTACTAGAAGATATGAGAGTTGAACCTATCACTGAAGGATTTTACGCCAAGGATCTTGGGAAGACATCACATCCGGATGTGTATCTTGTATAGAAGATCATCATGCGTGCGAGAAATGGGGCCTACGTCAAAGGCTAGGTCTAGACTCGTTACAATTCATGGATCGATGCGGTCAACATTGTCTAGGGAGGGGGAGAACAATTTATACCCTAAATTTCACTGACCATATAGAGGTGTGCGTGGCTGGAGAGTTTCACCGCATTCGAGATGTTCAAACAATTGGGATACTACTTGGAGTATTTGTCGGGAGTAGAAATGTGTGACGGAAGAAAGACATATTTTATATAGAAGGACGAGCGCTGGTACAGCGGATCGTATAGCGGGTCGCTCCACTGGCTGGAAAACCATTATCCAGCAATGTGGGAGCCCAGCCAGTCCATAGAGATCTGCACCGATAGTTGTCCCATCTCCAAACTGAAGAATGGAGACAGCCCTGAAATTCTGCGCGTGCGGCACTTCGATAATCCCGAGGACATTTTGGATCAAGACAAGATGTGTGAGGCATTGGACCACGTCGAGAAGTATGAGTTCGACCTGTTCAAGTGCTTGCGGGAGTTCAAGAAGTTCACTACTTATAATGGATGAGGAGCAAGAAGAATAACAAGAAGAAGGTGAAAGTGATGCTTCCAATATACCCAACATTGCCGAGCTCAAACTTGTTTGGAGAATACTCCTGCCCGGAAAATCTTTGGTCTTGCCTACAAACGTCGGTTTAACGCCTCACAACGAGGACTTACATATCTGGGAGGGGACAAGTACAGGTTTTTAAATTGGTGAAGTGCTATACATATTACCATACACAAATTTAAAGACTATATGTGTGCAAAAGAGAAAGATATGTTTTTGTGAAAACTTCCTTGTGTTTACTTATAAGAACGACATCTCAGATTTTATACTTGTTTAGTCTGCGATCGATATCTTTAGTATGCAGATAGACGGCACGAGGCTATCATCCTTAAATTATATTGGTCTCATCTTGATATCCGAGTATACTGTTTGATTATACTTGTCGAATAAAAAATCAATCATATCGAGCCATCAATACAATCCTAGAGACGTGATTCAAGTTCAAATNAACCTCGATCCCAATGTGCAAAAGAGAGAAGAACCCATACTTTTATTTTTGTTAAGGTATATAATTTATTTTACCTCAATCCTAATATATATTTGAAGAGATAGAGCATGAGCTGGATGGAGAATGGAAATAGGTTTAATGTGAGGGCATGGTCTGTAAAGAGACTGTAAGCGAGAGTATAGAATGGAGATATGCTTAATGTAAGAATGTATGACCTGGCCGGGGATTAAGGGAAATGGAAGAGCGTGGAAAACAAGTGCGAGAGCCTCGTACGCCATCCAGTGACGCGTATTGTGAAGCACCTGGGTCGCTGATTGGATCATACACACACGAGTAGCTCACACTCCATGGGCTCAAACGACTGTTGTGAAACTACTCATAACTAAAGGCGCGTCGCGACGCCGAGACGACCCTCTAATCACATTGTGATGAGAAACCAGTCCACCAATGGGAAAGAACGCCAGCGTTGCTTGTTGTGAAACACCTAATGTAACCTACTAAGAACCCGTAGACCCCTTATTCGGCTCTCTCGCACATATCTGTAGAGAAGTGATCACACTTTTAAAAAAAATGCTTTGCTCTTTTCAGAAAATAGGCATCAAAATTATATCTTGTGAATGGCCAGGGTTTGAATGCGAGATAATCGATTGTTTTCTTACATGTGACTTAAGGTTGGGTAGAAGAGGACACGAGAAAAGGTAAATAAATGTTCTTGTATTTTTATAGCAAAACTTTTTTGTTTAAATAAATAAAATATAGCTTCAGTAGAAACAGAGTATAATTTTTTTCACAAATTGATATCAACAGTTGTTGAACATCTGTCATGAGTATAAGGCTTCGGATGAGATTTTTTTTTTAAATTAAGTGGAAAAGTTGTAATTAAAGTCTAGGGCACCCTTGACAGATATTCAACATCTGTTGAGGTCATCCTGTGAAGAAAATTAAACTCTATGTTTCTACTGGATAAATATTTGGCTTCTTATGACCAAAAAATGTTTTGCTATAAAAATTGCAAAAACATTGACTTTTTTTTTTT
>CABFWB010000526.1:11766-28343 GCA_902151455.1 Timema bartmani
TTTTTTTTTTTTTGCGTCTCCTCTACTTCCACCTTAACTCAAGAGTAATGTTATAACATCTCGTGCGGCAAAGTTTATGCACGGGGAGTCGGGACTTCCTTATGGGGGGTCTTGAACCACAACGCAAATTATTGACGAGCCAGTTGTAGGGTCGATACTGACCACCGGTCATTTATAAGGGGGACGTTGACCTCACATGGACTCTTTATTTCGGGGGCTTCATTCCCTTAAGGCGGAGTTTACCATTAGTTTGTTTTCAAAGAGTTTGGCCTATTATTTTTAGAATCACGTTTTACTAACTGTTCAGGTTATAATATACATATTCATTAATTAAATGCATCTGTACTATATACACTAATGAAAGTAATGAGTTAGGGATTACGAAGATGGAATTTAGAGGAAGTGTACCCGCATTTGCATAGAGGGAGAGTAGAAAACTATTTTTTGGCAAAATAACCTACAGTACACCCGACCGGGATTATAACCCCGATCTCCCTCTCATCGGCAGTCTAGTATATTGCGAGAGTAACGCCTTAAACCATGAGTCCACCGAAGCAGGTAGCATCGCCTCTTACTGTTCCTACACATACATAGCCTAATATAAAGACAGAATAAAGAGAATTAATTTTAAGGAGGTTCACGAGGTTTAGAGAATAGGAAATAAATTATATCAAAATATTGTCCAGTGCACCCGGTCAAGATTGAAACCCGGCCTCTAGATTAAGAAATGCAAATTATTAAATAACCCTTTCCGGTAAAGTTTAAAATACAGCAATTAACACAACTTTAACTGTTACGTCCTTTAAAATAATTATTTAAATTAAAATTATTAAGAAAATAAAACACAAAATTGGTTACTAAA
The DNA here is from genome assembly GCA_902151455.1 of Timema bartmani. NCBI lineage: Eukaryota > Metazoa > Arthropoda > Insecta > Phasmatodea > Timematidae > Timema > Timema bartmani. Next base: position 12,629 of record CABFWB010000526.1, read on the forward strand.
AATACTTTGAACAACTTAAAAATTACACTGACCTAAACTCTAATCAAATCGTCGTACGAATAATCTTTTAGAACAAAATATATCCGCGTATGTTATAACACAGTATAAGGTCAGTCTCGTTATAAACTGGTTTGCCGGTCACGGAGATGTCGGGGTTCGGATGGCAGTCGGGTGTATTGAGGGTAGTTTCTCCTAAATGGTTTTTAGTTTTTCTCTCCACAGAAATACGAGTATATTTTCTCGGAATATTCTACCTTCCTCAACCATTTTCTATTGGTGTAATTAATGTATATTTGTAGAACCTTAAGAGACGTGGTGGATATATGTATATGTATTTTTTTTAAGACGAGAGACGTCTAAGACCATTTGATCACAGATGAAGGGGAGTCATAATATTTAATAGAAAGGGATAGCAGCCTAATTTAAAGACTCGTTCAAAACCGCGAAGTGAATTGGAGCACCTCCCTCTTAACGCAGTAGTCATATGGCAGATCAGGAAATCAGGAAGTGGTGGGGTACACGCAGTGTAGGTGTAAAGGTTAATACACTGAATTTATCAGGACTAGGTGCACGATTAGCACTCCTGACTTCTGACTCTCAAGTATAAAGGTTATTACACTGGATATAACAAGGTTAGGTTTACGGTCAACACTCTTGACACTCAAGTATAAAGGTTATTACACTAGATATAACAAGGTTAGGTTTACGGTCAACACTCTTGACACTCAAGTATAAAGGTTATTACACTGTATATGGCAGAACTAGGTCCACGGTTAGCCTATTCATTAAACCGTGCTATTGTAGATGAATTTAATTTACAAGTTTAATGTATTTATAAACCAATCCGTAATTTACAGTAATGGGTTAGGGATGAAGAAGGTATTATTCAGTTTTAGTGTTTCAGCGTTTGAGTGGAGGCTTAGGGCCAGTTTCATAGTCAGATTTAGTACGCCTCAAGTGCGAGTCGATACTAAATACAAGACGTCACCTACCTGAAAATAGGTAGGTGTCGTCCTGTATTTAGTATCGACTCGCACTTTAGGCGTACTAAATCTGACTATGAAACTGGCCCTTAGTTGGAAATGTTCTAGGAATATCCCCCTATGATTCGGACCCTGACCTTCCCTTCAAGGCCCAACCAGACCAGGTGAGGTTAGTAACCAGGGTAGTTTAAGATTAAATACACCCGCATGTTTGGGGCGAGGTGAATAAAAAACCCCGCTTTGATAATTATACTGTGAAAAAGCACTTCCAATGAATCCGGCCGAGAGTCAAACCTGGACTTTGAGTATTAGTTAATTGAATATACATCCAACATACAGTCAAGTTTTTATAGAAAAAGCATTTTAGGAAATACAAACATTTTTTGCGGTAACAGTTATAACATCTTACTATAATATTAATGTTATTTTAAAGGTATTAATAGTATAAATCAAAACATACAGTTACAGACCACATAACTTGACGTATGAATACGTCACAGTAGATATATTGTTATTATTATTATTAGTAGTAGTAGTCTTACTACCCGTTCGGTTTATACGCACTTGCACTAATATGTAATGATAGGGTGAATGTGAACTGAAATGGAGGACCTACAGTTTAACGTGAAATCCGAGCCACGGTGGAGGCCTGGAATTCCACTCATTCACAAGTTGTGATTAATGCACGTCTTGTCATAGGTGAAGGAAGGGTTTGGCAATAGGATAAATATGTGCTGGGACCGAGGATTGAACCCCGGACCCCAACACAAAAGTCTGACACCTTACCTCCAGACCGCCAGGTCACTCAGTAGATATAATAGATTTTATGGCTGTCAGATAAAGAAGGACCTTCCCATTAAAATTGTTCTATAGAAGCCATATTGGATTTTTTCAACAAAATGTTTCAGTGGACATCGAATTATTTATTGGGTTCAAAATGCATCACTATATATCGCCGGCGTGTTTGATCTATTATTTACTGGACGTTAATATTTTTAAAATTATAGAAAAATAATATATGCACTAACTATGTCTAAATAAAAGTTTAAGTGTTTTTTTAACTGTGCAGTGCCATAGATATTTTATGTTCGCGTGAAATTTGAGCCTTATTATTGGAAGAATAATGTCCAGATATAGGTCAACAGATAATAAGGTGTTAGTAATCCATCGGCCCACTGGCGCTAGTGTCGACTGACCCTTCTAATGTTATATTACTGCCCTACCTCGCTCACGGCACGATAGCGTAACCCCGGGTTCAAAACCGACCAACTGCACTAATGGAAAAGGGATAGAGATACAAAATTTTATGATTACTAATTTTTAGGTAAAATTATAACGCAGCTTGACGGACAAGCCTCGGCCCACATACCATTGCCCAGTATATTGTTTCTTAAATATTTGTATGGTTTTTATTCCTAATTGTGTATTTAACCAATTTTTCTATAAAATATTCCATCCAGATTTTCACTAATAATTTATAAATTGGTTTTTCTAGCTACTCCTCTTCTTACAAACCGTACATATTATCCGCATATATTTTTATATCCCCACGTCTTACTACCTGTCAAGGTTAAACGTATTATATAATAATTATTCTGAATGGGGTAGGGATGAGAAAGGAGGCGTTAGAGGTAATATACCCGCATTTTCATGAAATTAGAGTGGGAAACCATTTAGGGAAAACCACCCCAAGTAGAACCGACTGGGATTCGAACCCCGGGCAGTAAAGTCTATTGCGAGAGTAACGCCTTTTAAGCCATTCGACCATCCAAGTAGTTTATAGGTTATTAACGACTTAGTTTACCGGGGTTAGGAGGAGAAATCTAACTAATAGGTAAATGCACCACCATTCTTCTTGAAGTAGGATAGATAACCACCCTCGTTGCACCCAGACTCGAGCCCCAAATCTCCCGGTTCAAAGGACTGCTCATGTGTCAGCGCTTCCAGTGCTGTTAGTTGTCCGGTTTATGTCCTAGAGGTTGGTAGAACTGACCTAGATCCGGTAGATATTCATGAAGGATGAGTGGACTGAGAATAACCCAAATATTGAGGTGACTCAGGGTCTTCGCTTCAAGTGTCTATTAGCTTCTTGTAAGTTTATATAGCAGCAGTGAAACTTACCCTTTTAGATAGCACTTATCAGATACTATCATATATTAGACAAAGTCCTTCAGTACAATCCAATTTTTACAGGAAGAAACTTATCTGATAACTAGAAAAAGCTACAATATTTACTTTAACGTATTCATACGTCAAGTCATGTGATTTAAAGATGTCACTTTTGATAGATATTATCAATATCTGTATAAAAACTCTAATATTACAGTAACATTTTTATCAATTTTGACCACAAAAATATGTTTGTATTTTCTAAAAGACTCTTACTATGAAAATTTGAATGTGGTCAAGAACGCTACCCCTTCTCCCTCCCTGTCTTTGGCTGAAAGTTCTGCTGAATACGTCAAGGGGGGTAGTATAGTAGTTTTATTTTTCAATGTCGTTAATGAGGGGTTTATCAGGGTTCGAAGACTTACCTGGTGTAGTGAATTTTTTAATCGTAAATAGTTCCCAACTTTCCCTACACGCAAACATGGGTTCAAATACTTTAATTTATACCCTCCTCAACCCTACCTTGACAGTGTAATTAAATGCAGACAGCCAGCTCGGGTAGTAAGACGCGGTACAAATTATTATCCTTTTTTTTAGTACCGCGTTTTACTACCTGTTCGGGTTATACACCATTACACTGTTGTGTTGTAAATATTTTAAGGTGATTTCTCTTTTTTAATAAGATATTTTTTAATGTTCACCTCATCTTACTACCCGTTTGGGCTGTCCGCGTGTTTACGCTAATGAAGTTGGTATTAAGAAGATACCATTTTGAGAAAATACACCAGAATTTACGTTGAGGGATAGTGGGAAACAATTTTTTTTAAATCCACCCACCTAGAAATCAAGTCCAAACCTTTCCATCACTGGTAAATCAGACTAATACTGACGCCATGGGCGCCCATAAATGGGCGATAAGGAAGGCAGGAGCCCCTCTGCAATATTTACGCTTTTTTTTGTCAATTTTTTAAGAACAAATATAATTGTGTATTTGGGACTTTGTTCCAATTTGCTNTTTGGGCTGTCCGCGTGTTTACGCTAATGAATTTGGTATTAGGAAGATACCATTTTGAGAAAATACACCAGAATTTACGTTGAGGGATAGTAGGAAACCATTTTTTTTAAATCCACCCACCTAGAAATCAAGTCCCAACCTTTCCATCACTGGTAAATCAGACTAATACTGACGCCATGGGCGCCCATAAATGGGCGATAAGGAAGGCAGGAGCCCCTCTGCAATATTTACGCTTTTTTTTGTCAATTTTTTAAGAACAAATATAATTGTGTATTTGGGACTTGGTTGCAATTTGCTACTAACAACTTTGAATCATCAATATCCGAATTAACAGAAATAAAAATTATAAAATGTAGATTTCCTTCCATTACCTTTTCAAAAATTTTATTATCATTTTGATTTGTTCAATAAACTTATGAAAAATAAAAATAAATTTACAGTGGGGCTAGCTACAACTAATTTTTTGTTAATTTTACAGAAACCTTTTTTGTTGTTGCGAAAAGTGACTCTTGAAACTCATGTAATTAGCTCGGAATTATGTTCAGATGCTCTAAAATTCCCTCCTACAAGGTTAAATTCTTGAAATTTTATCTCGAGGAAGGGAAGGGTGGGGTGCCACTCCTCCGGTTAATGGAACTCCAATCCGCCTCCAATTTTAAAACCCTACAACGACCTTGTCTTTCACAGTGATGAATCAACGGGTGGGGAATGGGTGTTGTGTCTGTTCTAGATGTAAGTTAGTTTTTAAATCGTGTGCTGATGTCAACTCAGAAATTGCACGGTAAATACCTCAAACAATAATACAATACTATATTAGTGATAGCTAATATGACACCTTAGCTCAAGCATGTCTGTCCACTAAGCCAAGGGTCCCGGGTTCGATTCCCATCACACCCTTGGCAAATGGGACTCCAACCAACCCCCCCATTTTACAAAACTACATGGGTGCCCTTGATTGACGCCTGGTTATGCGTACTGACAAGTGCGGCTAAGCTGTTATCGTTAGGGTTGAGTGTGGTTCTTTACACTACTAACTTTGAGCTGAGATACCGGAATTAAGTTATTGTAAAATTTGATTTCATCAGGAGAAATAATTATAGTACGATTCTGGCAGGAAGAACCCCTTAGAAAATACAGGCCTATTTATTTGCGGTCAAAATTGATAGCAGTTTACTATATTATTAGTGTTATTTTACATGTATTTATAATTTCTATCAAAATTGACAGTTTCAAATCACATTACTTGACGTATAGATAAAATGAAACTGGTTTTAGTAAACGCCACTGGACTCTTTATCGTATCCAGGTGTCGTTTTATAATATATATTTGAATTAGCTGTGTGATCAGCACATAATTAGAACGCTACAGTAATCTCACAATGCTTTGTACTTACTTGATGTTTAAAACGCACAAACCGATTATAATCATCGAACAGTTCAGTTAGTTTCTAGTCAGAGTGGAACTTAGAAATAATATGTTAAGTTGTTCATCTTCGCAAAAAGGAGTTTAAAAATAGAATGCAATGTGATATGAATATGAATATAACAATTTATATCAAGTTTCGTCAGGTTCCTCGAGTTACTAAATTAGATTTACTAGGTGTTATGATGATTTACCGTTAAAACACTCAGAAAATGGCAAATGTGTAAAACCTCATTGAAGGTATAGAACAAATATTTTCACACTAGGTTTACGTAAAATATAAATAATAAATATTAACGGTTAGGATTCAAAATCATTTCTGTATAAAAAATTGCACTTTTACACTCGTAATAAAGATAAATTGTTTTTAAAAAGATTTACACATATTGCTTTTACAAAATAACTAACATAAAATAGCGGTTTTATTCTCGGTAGATCTTTTAAGTTGTACACATAAAACTTAAGTCGATGCTGCCTATACTCGTGATATATTAAGTGTCAGGAAGTCAGCTGTAAATATAGAGCAGTAGTAATTTATTGCTGATTTATGTAAGAAGAACATAAATGTTTATAGACTATTAACGCCTCAATAGATAATAAATTTTAATTACATTTGGAAACTTGAAAAACAAAACAAAAAGTAAAATGCTAATTCGATAAATTTTAATCCATGTTTCTTTGTTAAAATATTAAATTACAATTATTACATCTGTAAAACTAAATATTCAAATGACAATTTGAAAATTTGTCACGGTAGTAGTGTTTAATTGATTAATTATTTCAAAAAGGAGCTTACGTTTTCATAGTTATGATTTTTGAATCGTTCCAAAACGGCCATCTTGGATCGGGGAATCGTCTTCTAGTAACGCCAAAGCACTTAATATTCTACGTCAACGTATTTTGTTTTCATTTGTGTTTCGAATGTGTTGGGGTTTGTGGTCACGTTCGTAAATACATTAGCAAACGCCGATTAATCTTCTCGACAGAATCGAAAAAGCTTGGACAACATTAAACGAAACTAATTTAATATAATTCGATCACTCCACCAAGTTACTCTGACAATGTCCACCACTGTACTAACAAGGCTGGCTCACAACAATTAAATGAGCTATTGGATTGGATTGGATTGAATTGCTTTTAAGGTGGGATGGAAAGTATTGCAATTTATGACTTTTTTTTTTTGCTGTTTTTATGAAAAAAAACTTTTTTGGCCAAAATAAATAAAATATTGCTGTATTGGTTACATTGATTCAATTTTCAACATATTGTAATCTTAACAGTTTTTTAATATCTGTAATGTGTAATTTTGATTAAAGCCTTTTTAAATGAAGAGAAAAATTCCTGGTTAAATTACCCACTCTCCATGACTGAGATTTAAAAAAATGTATTTGAAGTATCTAACTTGCACTTCATGAACCGATACGACACCTTAGCTCAGTCGGTAGCGTGTTTATCTACTGAGCTAAGGGTCCCGGGTTAGATTCCCGGCATGGCCGGAAAACTTATCATTGGTGAAATGTGGGTTAACCCTTTCACATTGATAAATTAACGGGTGGGGACTGGATGTTGTGCCTGTCCTAGTCTTAAGTTAGATTATAAGGCCTATCAAGCCGGTAGTGGAAAAAGGCTCGAACCAAAAAAACTGATCCAGGTAATAGGCTGGAAATAGTAATTGATTAACAGTAATTAATTTCTGAACAGACTAATTATATCAACACACGAATTATAAACTAACTTATATATTGAACAGCCACAACAACCAAACCCCGACCGTTAATTCGTCACTGTGAAAGGAGAAAGCTACATTTCATCAACAATAAATTTTTTGACCAATACGGAATTCGAACTCAGGCCCCTTAGCTCAATAGACTGACATGATAACGACTGAGCTAAGGTGTCACATAATATTGATAATATTTTACCATATTACTAATTATATTTTCGTAGATATTAATACTGTCATAAAAAGTTACAGCTGTTGATCTCATGACAACCTATGGTAAGATAAGGTTCTTCTGTAGAGAATAAATAAACTAGGCCTCTTAAATGTCCTCATATATGTTATCTCTACATTTTTCTTTATTTTTTTCTTGGCACCACGTCTTACTACCCGTTTAAGTTTTACGGCTATGTACTAATTAAATTAATGGGTTAGGAATTAGAAAGGCTTAATTTAGAGTAAATGAACCCGCATTTGCGTGAAATTAAAGTAGAAAAGCATTTAAAAAACTACCTTCAGTGCACCCAACCGGGATCGAACTCCAACCTCACCATCTTCGGCAGTCTAGTCCTACACGAAAGTAGCGCGTTAGACCACGCGGCCACCGAAGCGGGTATTATTTCTTATTAATATGAACATAATTTCTTGGTAATTAAAATAACCTTACTCAAATGATTAACAACATTTTTTTCCGAACAAATGCTTTACGATTAAAAAAAAAGAATTACATTCATCTGTAAAAGTTAGAATCACAAATGATACAATACAAATGTTCCAACAAATAACTTTGTAGTGAGATGAACTTTTTCTTGGAAATAATCCAATAATTACTTTTACCTTCCTGTTGCGTACAAATAATGTCAAACCAACGTTTTATTACCCCGTACAAATATGTAGGTCCAGTTAAATTGAAATCGGATTGTTCATGAGGTAATTAATTAACAGCGTGCATACTAGCGACTTGAAATGATAGCATTGTTGAAAATAAATTTCCAGACAAATTTTTATACGAAGGGTCTTTTATCCTTACCTGTACAACGAGAAGATTTACTATATATACTTTCACGTATTCATACGTCAAGTCAAGTGATCTGAAGCCGTTGGAATATGTCTTATCAATACCAACAGAATGGTGAAATGTTATCAATTTTGAGCGCAGAAATACGTTTTATTTATACTTTCTCTCGACCTCTAAAAGAGAAGAATGGTGAGCGTAAAATAAATAAAATATAACTCGAGATTTTGATAAATGTTGACGTTTCATGACCAGGTGAAACAGAAAATGTTATTTTCGCGATGCCGTCTTTGTGTATGTGTATCTCAGCCTAGAGCTTAAATAATATTTTTTACCGATCAGGTTTTCATAGGATTTCCCCAAAGTTGTTTTGGGAATTAAATGCATAGCCTTAAAATTAAAGGTAGTTTACTGAAAGTTAAAATGAGAAAAAAATCTATTTTCTCCAAATCTTCTCAAAAGATTTTGATTAAATGTTGAATCCAGGTATTGTTTGATATCACAAACAAAATGGCAGCTATCATTTCCCCATGAAAATTATATTTAAGGGCAGTTTAAACAAGCAGAAATTTCCAATTTTAATCATGTTTTCACAACTATTTGAGATATAAAATAAATTATAGTTGTAAATCTGTACTATTAAAAATTTAAAAAAAATCATTTGGAATTAATTTGTTTAAAACGAATAGGTTCTTAGCTATAAGGAAATATATATTTATGGGGCTCATTGACAATTGAAATTGACAAAGAGGTTTCTCTTTTCTCATTGTTTCTGTAAAATTGTATATTATTTCATTTATGCTCTTTGGTGGGGTGTTTCTGCAACAGTGTATATGATCTAGTCTCACAAATCTTATGAGTTTTTACTAAATGTCTGTTTATTAAGATAAAAGAAAGTCTGTGTGGGGCACCGTACCATTTATTTTATTTTCTAAACGGCTTTTCCTAAGAAAATAAGACTGTGTTTTCTCTATGTTTCATTTCTATTTGGCAATATATTTTTTTCTGTGTCGCGTCAAACAACTTGTCCGGGATATCCATGTATTTACATTTATGATCGGGGAGGTAGAGTTTAAAAGAAGTGTACTCGTATTTGTGTGGCGGCAGGGTGGGAAACCATTAAGTTAAAATCACTTCAGCACACTCTGCCAGGATTCGAACTCTAACCTCCCGATACTGCGGTGAATTAGAAAATATGAGACTGACGCCTTGTCTGCGTTCATACTAATGCATGGCTAGTAAATAAATGTATTATCACTTTGCTTAAATTATGTTTGTAGAAATAATCATTTAGTAGGAAATGCGTAGATTTTCTTTTGGAACTGAAATAATTTGTGCACTTTTTATTTATTTTTTGGCATACATGATTATACACCTTGAAAATGGCTTGAGGTCAAGCGATATTAAAAATATTTTTGTATAATTTTAACACGTGTATTGTATAGTTATAAGTTACAAATAGTGATGCAATAATTTCAAATCATTACAGTTTTTACGACTTGTAAAAGGTCACACTCTCTATTTTATGGTTTTGGTGTACCATTGTTCAGGTAAACTAATTAATGTATGGGTCTGAAATTCAGTATAACTAGACACTCATCTGAGTTGTACACAATGAAATATTTATAACATTAGATGGTAACATCAAGTATGTCAAAGTTTAGTAATATAGAGGGTACTGGTGTGCGAAGTCAATTTTTAAATTCGAAGCGAACTCGAGTCGAATATATGAAATTTTCTCAAAGTTAGAATCAAAGCTAGAATATTTTCTTTTATAACTTTGTTTTATGTTTGAAAAAGTATTATATTATGGTTATTTATATTACTTCATGCACTAAAATTACTTGGAAAATGTTTTACTGAAAAATCGTTTGTAATATTTTGTTTCAATCTGATAAATAAAGCTATTATCACAAAATGCAATAATTAATGTACTTAAGATTTTTTCCATATGAATATTAATTTGTAATGTACAAAACCGCTCAGAATGGCGATAATTGAACATAAATGGAGTATTCTAGATTACAATATTTTTATTGGTGAAGCTTCGAAGCCGGAATTTGTTTCGAAGCGAAGTCGAAGCTGATTTTTGTTTCGAAGCCAAGTCGAAGTTTCGAAGCTTCGCACATCCCTAGTAGAGGGGTTTCGTAAAACGTCCAATCTTTTGATTTCTTGCTTATTGTCGCTTTGAACACACCCTAAGTGTCTCCTGGCAGCAGTCGACAGGGTGGGGCAAGGGGGGGGGGGGGGGGTTAATATTATACGCCCATGTTATCCTTCTATAAAGATCAATTTTAAATAAAAAATAATTTTGTCACTTTGATTAGNTCTTTTGATTTCTTGCTTATTGTCGCTTTGAACACACCCTAAGTGTCTCCTGGCAGCAGTCGACAGGGTGGGGCAAGGGGGGGGGGGAGGTGTAATATTATACGCACATGTTATCCTTCTATAAAGATCAATTTTAAATAAAAAATAATTTTGTCACTTTGATTAGAATTTGAAATAAACCGCTTCATCACAATAAAACAGATATTTATTTTATAATTGTCATATTATGTGTCATGATAAAGTAAAATGTCTTTGTGATTTTTATATTTTCAATAGTTCAATAGCTAATTATTTTTTTTATGAAGATGATAATATTTAACTTTATTTTCACTTTTCACTGTTGATTCACAAGTTTAGGTTTTGTCGTTTGAGGATATAATAATATCTCTAGTAGGAACGGAAATATTGTTAAATGTGCTAGCTCGTAAAAATGTGTCTACTAAACTACTTGTAAGCTTACACATCGTCGGTTTAATGGTCTGAGGTGTCATTCTCGCAATTTATTGGACTGCCTATGACGATAATATCAGGGTTCGAACCCCACTAGGTGTTTTCCAAATTGGTTTTCAACTCTCCCTCCACGCAAATGTGGGTACACTTTCTATAAATTTAATATTCCTAATCTATAAAACCATCAGCGTAATTAGTACATAAGCGTATAACCCGAACGGGTAGTAAGACGAGGTGCTAAAAAATACATTACATTACATTACATAATCACGCCGTTCCCTTTAGGGGTAGGCAAGGAACTGTGTATGTAGATTAAAAAACAACTCCGTACTTAATCCATAATCCTTAACTATCGTGCACCGACTGGGAGTCAAACACTGTTGAGTATCGAACAAGATCCACGCATTCCCACTTTACCACGTTTAATATTACTTTTTTTTTAGACCTATAGGCTACTTACCAGCTAAGATATGTTAACCAGGGATGTCCTGATGAGGGGCTATATGTGAGCAAAGTTTGGTTGAAATCAGTCAATTAATTCGAAATTTAAAAAAGACTCGCATACAAAGAAAATGCTCGAGCCTATAATCTAATTTCATCCAAAGTAGGAAAATTTCCAAGTGAGAGAATTTTAACATTATTTTTTCCTTCACTTCATCTTACTACCCATTCGGGCCATACGATTGTGTACTTATTACGCTAGTTTGTTAAAGATGATTAAGGTTAAATTTAAATGAAGTGTACCAGAATGTAACTTTAGGGAGAGTGGAAAAACCATTTAAGAAAAATAACTCCCAGTACACCCGACATTGATTCGAACCCCGATCTCCCTATCATTGAAAGCCCCATCTATTGCGAGATTGACGACTCATTCGACCACCGGAGAGGGTTGAGCTCAATGTTATTATGGAAACAATACGCCAAGCCAATGATATTAACCCAGGAACAGGTTGTCAGTCTACCTACTGAGCTGTTGGGCTCCAATCTCAGTCGAGGTTAGGTCGAAGCAGGTCAACAAAGTGTGTCCGGTTGTTAGGTATCGTATATGCACGATAAATATCGACTTGTCAGGGGAGGACGGTGTATCGATCCCAAGCTAGTTGGACCCTCTCGGTGGCGAAACAATCCCCTCCTTTCAACCACGCGTCCACTACCGACGGCGCCCAGTAGGGCCAACTAGAAGAGACGCCTCGTCAGTCGCACTCTAGACATCGTCCGTGGACGCCATCATTCACACGCGCTCTCTGGTTAAATCGCTCTAGCCTGGATACAAACGAGAAGCTTCAGTCGCACTCTAGACATCGTCCGTGGACGCCGTTATTCACACGCACTCTCTGGCTCAATCGCTCTAGCCTGGATACAAACTAGAGGCATCAGTCGCACTCTAGACATCGTCTGTGGACACCGTTAATCACAGGTGTTCTCTGGTTTAGTCGCTCTAGCCTGGATACAAACTAGAGGCATCAGTCGCACTCTATACATCGTCTGTGGACACCGTTAATCACAGGTGTTCTCTGGTTCAATCGCTCTAGCCTGGATACAAACTAGAGGCATCAGTTGCACTCTAGAAATCGTCCGTGGACACCGTCACCCACATGTGTGCTTTGGTTTAACTGCTCTAGCCTGGAACTAGAGGTTTCAATAGTACTCTAGATATTTTTTGTAGACACCGTCATTCAAACGTGTTCTCTGGTTTAACTGCTCTAGCCTGGATACAAACTAGAGCCCTTAGTCCTTCCATTTCTTACTCCTATCCACTCAACAAGTAAAACAATTGTTTAATGATCACCTAGCCCCTCGAGACATTGGAACATTTCTGAAACTATACACGCAACATTCTGTATCGCTCAGTTTTATCATCAGTGTTTATACATTCACTATTTATACTTTAAAAGTATATAAAATAACATTACCTTTGTGGTAAGTCGTTAACATTTCTCTCAGTTGATGTTTAATCTGACGTTTTGTACTTTCTTATATTTTTAATAATTTAAAATGGAGGTGTCAAATAAAATTAAGGATTTGCTAAGTATTTGCGGATATTGTGAATATGATGACTGTGCTGTGAGAAAGTCGTTATCAGCGATAGTAACAATTTCTTCAAGATAAGAAAGTGCTTAGATACACAACAGTCCAACAATAAACAAGTTGATGTTTTACTGTCTTAGGTAAGTTTAACTTTATTATGCGATAACGAATAATTTGTTAAATACTATATTCACCCTGATGCCAGTTAATAGGGGTCACATTAATATAACTATCATCTATTAGTTATGTATGAAACTAGTATATCCCGAGTTTGAATAAAATCGGTTGAAATAGTTGGTCTCTATGCTTTTTGTTCTTTTAATTTTGACACACACTTTTCTCGGAATAATAAAGGCCGCAAGAAAATAATATTAATGCCCGTGCAAAAGGAGTTGTATGCGTGTACCAAGCTTGTCTCAAATCATTTCAAAATAGCTAGTTTTCGAGATTTTAGCTTATTTTTTATTCAATTTTGAAACACTGCTTTTTCACTTTCAACATTTTATTTATGTAAGCTCACGCCACTTTTATGTGTTTGAGCATTTTTTCAAAGTCCAACTCGATCTTTGTACTGCCTTTTAGTAGCGCTTAACTTAAATATATTTATATACTTTTAGCACCGCGTCTTACAACCCATTCGGGTTTTACGCCTTAAATATTATTATTAATTTTGTAAAATAGGTTAGAGAAATAATTATAATGAGAGAGAAGATCGAACAAATTACAGCTTCACAAAATAATCAAAGTTTAAATGGTATATCATTAGTGTTCAAATTGGTCTTGATTTAAAATTTTGTCAATAAACATAATATATACCTTTATATTTTTACAACCTATTTTATGTTTATTGTATTTATTGTTAAAGTCTTAATTCACAATTAATTTGAATGCTACTAATGTTTTATGTTTAAATATGATTTATTATTTCATTTCATTTTAATATGTGTTTTACACCATCTTTACTCTATTATTAAAACCTTTTAAAATTCAACACCTTTGAACTGGTTAATATGCTTGCAGAAGTAAAATAGTAATTTTATCTTGATTATATCCTTAAGGAATGTAATATAAACACTGAAACAGATTTTTTTTTAAATAGAAACTTTGGGCATACATGATTTAATTATTATGCTTTAATTATATCCAAAAAAAGTACGTGGAAATTTTTGAACTATACTAATGTTTTTCCAAAAAACATGTTTGACCAAATTTGGTTATCTTTTTCTTATATTCCAAAATGTTTTGAGTAATATAAACAATTATTTTTAAAGTCTATCATTGCTAATAAAGGAATATTTACATTTATAAGAAATACAGTATATTCTAACTAAATAAAGCGTTTACGAAACTATAAAATTATTGAAATGGCTAATATTTTTAGATTCTACAAATATTCGTGTTTTCTGTTGAGCGTTTTTTATATAGGGTAAAACTTGGAATTCTGGAAAAATTGTGTTTTATTAATTTTGTATGCAAAGAACATAAAATAAAAATACTTACATCGTCGTATTCTACATAATTCTTAAAATTGTTAACAAAAACTAAAATTATAATCTGTACATGAACTAGTGAACTATACAAAGCTATTTTTAAAACCTAATCCATGATATATTTGGTGAATTAACTTAAGAAACATAATATCATTAACTTAAGCGTTAGCTAGTTTTTTCTTTTCCACCACGTCCTAGCACATTCACAGGTTAAACGAATTTAATTACGCTAGTGGGGTTGGTATGAGAAGGGTGGACTTGAAAACTGTCCACGCATTCACGCGAAGGAAAAGAGGTGGAAACTAGTTTTTTTAAACTCCTTCAGCACATCCAGCCGAGATTTGAACCCCAACCTCCTAATCACCATCAAACCAGTTTAGATGAGATTTACATTTAATACACGTGATCACCAAAACAGAACATTATTCATACAAACACTATTTTTTTACCACACTAACTTTATAACACGGATTTTAATATAATTTTGAGTTTTTTATTAATATAATATTGGGATACTTATCATGATTGTATTTCGTCTAGTCTTCAATTCTATATTCACAATCAGATGCATCCAAAGTGCAGTTTAATTAAATAAACTACCTGCATCGGCCGTCGTATGGTCTAACGCGTCACCCTCGTGTTGGACTGGGTTGCAGATGACGGGGAGATCAGGGCTCGAATCCTTGTTGGGTTCACTAAGGGTGGTTTTTAATAAACTGTTTCTCATTCACCCCTCACGCAAACGCGGGTATATTTCCACTAAAATTCTACCTACCTACTTCGGTGGCCACATGGTCTAAGGCGTCGCTCTAGCAATAGACTAGACTGCCGATGACAGGGAGATAGCGGTTAGGATCCCGTTCGGGTGTACTGGGGGTGGTTTTTACTAAGTGGGTTTCTACTCTCCCTCCATATTAATGCGGGTACACTTCGTCTGAATTCAAACCTTACCCTAAATCATTAGAGTAATAAGTACATATGCGTATAGCCCGAACAGGTAGTAATACGCGGTGCTACATAAAAAGAAATCCACCCCTATACTACTATCTCAATTTACGGTTAATAGAGTACAGTGAATTAAAAAAATATATTAAGTCATAAATTATTCATTTTTCAAAACGAGATCACTAATTAAACGACAAGAAAAATTGAAT
>CABFWB010000526.1:40503-100121 GCA_902151455.1 Timema bartmani
GATCCAAGACAAGAACAGGACAATAATTTATATTGCAGTCCAAACACAGTGTTATATACTAGAGGGTGAGTTCATAAGATCCAAGACAAGAACAGGACAATAATTTATATTGCAGTCCAAACACGGTGTTATATACTAGAGGTTGAGTTCATAAGATCCAAGACAAGAACAGGACAATACTTTATATTACAGTCCTAGTGTGGTGGTTTGTGTCATTAATATAACATTTTATGTTTCTACTGTACAGTTAGATCTATAACTTCGAATATCATCAGTTTCTTTCATAAATTTCATAGCGAAGGCTCTATAATATACATAGTAAAAAGTTACATAATTGCTATAGTAGAAATTATTATTAGTGCAATAGTGCCCTCAAGAAATTCGATGAGAAGATTGCATTTAAAAAATGTACCAGAATTCCTCTGTAGAGAAGGCTTAGAAACAACATAGAGTACAAGAACTCTATCCACTGCACTCGGTAGAGAGTTTTTTTAAATATGTTTTCCTCTTCTTACTACCAAACGAGGCTACGTAGGTGGATTTAAAGGCAGCGCACCATTGCGTTTGATTATCCCATAACGCTGATGGTTAGGTTTTAGTCAGTTTTATACGTTGGGGAATAGAATAACACCGAGTTCAAATGTGAATGATATTATTTATTTATTTGAGGTACTTAACGTGCACTTTCTGAACCAACTGATTATATCAGCACAAGGGAATTTCTATGAACGAGAATGAAAGGGCCTTCAATTTTGCCTGAAAAGGTATTTTCACATACCTTCCAGGGTGTTTTTACATGCCACAACCGACATGGGAGCGATGGCTTTACTTACCCTCTGAAGGAAGCTGTGCTACGGATTTTTTTCACTCAAAAAAAATCCGTTGACCCCGGCTGGGTTTGAACCCACGAACATCAAAATGTTGAATGCTAAAAATTAAAAGGGAAAATTGTGATTATCCCTTCCACTCTAAATCCTCCCTTTCAATTATCACGAATACATTCCTTCCAAACACCTCCCTTCCCCACATTTTTACTCTCTTTATACTGGCCTGCTGAGGGTGGGGAGATCAGGGTTTGATTCCCAGTCGGGATTCTGAGGGTGGTTTTTCATAAATGGTTTCCCACTCTCCTTCCACGCAAATGAGGGCAGATTACCTCTAAAATGCTTCCTTACTCATCCCTAAGCAATTATAGTAATGATAATATATGCGTATAACCTGAACAGGTAGTAAAACGCGGTGATCAAAAATAGTTGTTTTGTTCAGTTTATTTTCCTTTATTTGCTTGTGTAGTCCATTCACTAATTGTTTTGGCTTGGAGATTCGACCTAAAGTATGACTATGGTAAGAAATACCATATCTGACAGTTACAAAAGTTATTAAAGCTATTTTAAATTAATCATACTTCAAATCATAATTTTTTCAACTGTCATTTTTCATAGATAATATCATTATTTATAAAATACCACTAATAAAATATTATCAATGTTCACAAATCAATATTTTTGTATTTTTCGCAAAGCTCCTTCCTACCGCAATCCTACTATAGAATGAGTGATTGTGTCACTGAACATCGATATAATTAGCGAACATGTTGATAGTAGTACCGTCCTAAAATACCTGCCATTATTTGACAAACAATAGCTTACGAGACCATAGTCGCGTGGTTAGGGAAGCTAGCTACAGGTCTAACACAACATTTTAGATCCCAGCGGTGGCTAAAAACATTAAACTTTAGGGAGGAGGGGTGGATGGGGGAACAGTAAATATATCAAAGCTATAATTATTTTATGTGCAAACTTTCAAAATGATAATCTTAGGGTCATTTTATCTGAAAGATTTTCAATGCACTATATTATAAGGCCTGATTTTTTTAAATACTTTTTTATACTTTTGGCGAGCAACGTTGGTTGGATGTCATTAAAATTTGGCATTCAAGAAATATGTCTTATTTGATTTATTAATTATAAAGTTTTTCTAAAAAGTTGTCAAAAGCTTTCAATAACACTTCCTTATAGATTACTTTATAATTTGTATTAATATTCTTAATTTAACGGACTAAGAATGTAAATACAATTTGGCACTGCCCATACCTCCTCCCCTGCCCATTACCTATATGTCAATCTGTCAGGATAGCCTATCAAATAGTGGGGGTTGTCGGGCAGGAGCGTTTAAAATAGTCTAACTCGTTGCGTTGATGGATTAATTGTGGACTAAAGTTCATAATGTGATGTAGATAGTTAGTTGGTAGAATACTACGGACTTTATAGCCCAAGTCAGTCACTCTCCCAAACAGTCCTTGAATACACCTATATATGTGGACTACTCCAACCCGTCCTGGACACGAACTACATAAGTCCTACCTCGATGGTCCTCGCCATCAACTTTCAAAAACCTCTTTAACACTCTCCAAAGGCTCTACGAAAACAAGAACCTTTTGTCCACGTTTCGTGAATACTTATAGCTTAAAAAAGGTGGCATACTTATTTAAGTTTTGCCAAATGTAATTGACTGGTGTATAACTATACACAAGCCAAGCTGACTTTCAAAACATATGTGTAAACTTGTAATTTTTGTTTCCCGCCAGTGTAGAAACAAGAAGTTTCCGGTTTTCAAACTCATGCTGGCCCATTGTTTCTAGGAAAATCAGACTCTAGTGGACATTAACTGTTTTAAGCTTTTAATAAACATGATAGGCGATATTTGTGGAGTATAGGGATAAAACGGGTGGTGGTGGTGGTGGTGGGGGGTTTATGGATCACTTGTCTCCCCCCTTCCCTCTGGGTGCACCACTGGACCTCAGGCGCAGTTTAAAATGATTTTCTTTTCATATGTTCCCCCTCACTACACTGATACTTAGACCCTGATTTTTATAGTAGGACCCGCTTCGGTGGCCACATGGTATAAGCCGTCACGCAATATACTGAACTGCCAATGATTGGGAAATTGGCGTTCGAGTCCAGGTCAGGTGTATTGAAGCAGGTTTTCACCTAGATGGTTTTTTCAAACTCCTTCCATGCAAATGCGGGTACACTTACTCTAAATTAAACCTTACTAATCCCTTAAGCATTAGCGTATTTAGTACATAGGCGTATAGCCTAAAAGAGTATTAAGACGCGGTGAGGAAAATAATAGTTTATAGGAAGCCCACGTTCGATCCCCAACAGTGATTAAAAGTCATTAAAATATTGTATTGTATAATTATGTATGTTCTATTTGATTTCATATAATATCATAAAGTTCGTTTACAAAGTTATTAAAATCTTCTAATAAAGCTACCCTTATGTATTACTGTTTAATATTTTAGCTCTTGTTGCTAGGAATGCTATGTATGGTCAACCCGGACAATTTTTTTCTAAAAGGTTGATAAAAAAAAACTGGCACCCCGCATATTTGGGAATAGTAAGAAGCCATTTAGGAAAAAAAAAGAAGCACTAAACCCGGACGGGATTCAATCCTAGACCTCCCCGTAACCGACAAACTCACTCAAGACAAGACTGACGTCTTTGTAAGCGTGTCCACCGGTATTAGGTCCTAGGGTCAAAAGTGTTTTTTTTTGTTCCCGGATCGATTAAAAAAGACCAATTATTATTGGTTCCGTCTTCGTCTAGAATAAGGGAAGAATCGTGCCTGGGTTCGAAGTAGTGACCTCTTAATGATAAGGTCCTTTAATGTCGTGACTTGGTGACCTACAAACTGAAGGTCCCTGTCAACATCACCAGTGTTCACATACACACACACACTCACACACACACACACTTTCTCAGTATTGCCACGTGGGAGCTACTACATTTCTTTATGTCAAACAACCTTAACTACGAGCTTGAAGAGTAACATATTTACTCTAGTAAATATTGTGTTAAGCACCAAAATTGCATTTAGACACCTTAGCTCAACCGGCAGCGTATCTGTTTACTTTTCTAAGGGTCCCGGGTACGACTTCTGACATGGCCAAAATATTGATCATTGATTATATGTAGGTTTACCCATTCACAGTGATTAATTAACGGCCAGGGGTTGGATGTTGTGTCTGTTCTAGATTTAAGTTAATTTATAAGTCGTGTGCTTATATAACAAGTCGGTTCGGAAAGTGGACGTTAAATAACTTAGAAAATTAAATAAAACAACTTGGTTTGCTTGTGGGTTTCACTATTAAAACTTTGTGTAACATTTTTAAGGTGGGGCTGTAGGGGACGCGAGTTTTTTTACATCAACACTTTTTTTGGTCCAAAATAAATCAAATATTGCTCCCGTAGAAACATAACGTTTAATTTTCTTCACATGTTGATATCAACAGTTCTTGAATATCTGTCATGAGCATAGCAGCACGGCATAGTGGACGATAATGTTTGGATTTGACGTGTTTAGTCCTAGCTAGTACTAGCCGGAAAGAAGGGTAGGGGAGGAGGGGAGATTAATCAATGAAAATATCGAGTAAAACGTACAAAAACAATAACACAGCAGGTACAACAGGAGAGAGCATGACGTAGAGTACAGTCTGATTTACATGAGAAGTCCATTATTTGAAAACTGGAAACTCTTATTGCCATAATGTTGGAAAGAATTATTTTTTTCAAATTAAACTATAGCGCTGTGTCTTACTACCCGTTCAGGTTATACGATAAAGTACTAATTACGCTAATAGGTTAGGAATTGGGAAGGTTGAATTTAGACCAAGTGAACTCACATTTATGTGGAGGTAAAGTGGAAAACTATTTATAAAAAAAACCACCCCCAGTTCACCCGACTAAGATTCGAACCTCGATCTCCCCATCCTCGGCAGTCTAGATTAACACGAAACTAGCGCGTTAACTAACTTCGCCACCGAGGCGGGTAAGAACATTTTTATAACTACGGTGGAACTTATTTAATTTATAGTCACCCGCTTCGGTGGCCGCATGGTCTAACGCGAGCGTTTTGCAGTAGATTAGACCGCCAATGACGGAGAGATTGAGGTTTGAATCTCGGTCGGGCGTGCTGAGGGTGGTTTTTCCAAAATGGTTTTCCATTCTACATCCACTCAAATGCGGGTGCACCTCCTCTAAATATAACATTCATAATCCCTAAAAACATTAGTGTAAGTAGTACTATGAATCAACGTACAACCCGAACGGGTAGTAAGACGCAATGCTAAAAAGATAAAACAATCTAAGTCCAAAAGATATAAAAAAATTATAACTAACAATTTTTATCACTATCTAGGATGCTGATGCACAATAAATCAACAATATCAAAATATACTAAATATAAACCCACACATTTGATAATTTATATTCTATTTATTGTTATTATTATTATTATTATTATTACTACTATTAGCACCGCGTCTTACTACCCATTCGGGCTATACGCACTTACGCTAATGTGTAATGGTAGGGTGATTGTGAGATGAAATGGAGGACCTACAGTTTAACGAGGGATCCGAACCACGGTGGAGGCCTGGCATTCCTCACATTCCCAAGCTGTGATTAATACACGTCTTGTCAGAGGTGAAGGAAGGGTTTGGCAATCAGATAAATCTGTGCCAGGACCGAGGAATAAGCCCCGGACCCCCAGCACAGAAGTCTGACACCTTACCTCTATACCACCAGGTCACTCTATATTCTATATAAAGCCCACATACAAAATCTATACATAATTAAAAAAATGAGAAAAATTTAGACAAAAACTATAAAAATTTGGGGGAAAAAAAAACACATAACAATTTTAGACTTTAATCAGTTTTTATCATTACATTAAAAAAAATTAGTTATCTTGGTTTGTTTTAATTTTCTTATCTTGATGCAATAAACAATCTCTTCAAGTTCACTGATTGCATTAAAAATGTTGTCTACTACGTCAGGTTGGGATTCAGTGAATCTTCTCATATTTTACATCATTTTAAGTTCTTCAGAAATAGATGGTGTTGGTTCTTCTGCTTGGATGTCTGTGCCGTTTTCTACATCAAAGGATTCTTGGATATTATTGTTCTTTACTCTTTCAAGAAGCTTCCCTCTTCTGTCAGCCTTCCACCGTCGTTTAGTTGGGTTTTAAATGAAAATACACTCTAAAAAATTAGCAATGTCTGGGCTTCGAATTATCCAAATATTTCCTTCTAAAATTCAAATTAAATATTATTTTTTTTATCAATGATATAGATAGGAATTTCATCGGTAATCACGGTGGGTTCGAATAATACAATTTTTCGAACTAACCCATGTCAAATTATCCAAATCCTAATGTATATTTATATTCTTATTTTGTTTATCTAATGACGTAAATGTAAATTATACAAAGATCCATAAAGAGGTATTATCGGAAGCTTTTGATAACTTTATAAATAATAGATCAAAAAAAGACCTATTTCTAGAATACCAAATTTTAGTGACATTTACTCAAAGTTGGTGGTTAATAGAGTGGGCTTCCTATAAAAATCAGGGCTTACATTCACTACGTTCATAGCACCGTGTGAACAACAAAGTGAACGAAGCACGAAAACTAGATTGTAGTGTGTTTCTTTCGTGAACTTTCATGAAATACAAACTTTTTATTGTGAACATTGATGACATTTTACTTTATTATTGATGTTATTTATATATATATTGATAATAAATATGGAACCCATTTCGGTGGTCACATGATCTAAGGCGTCACTGTCATAATATACAAGACTGCCTATACAGGGAGATCACGGTTTGAATTCCGGTCCGGTGTATTGAGAATGCTTTTTACTCAATGGTTTTCCACTCTTCCAACATGCAAATGCGGATACACTTATTCTACCTAGCCTATTAGTGTAAATAAGTGCATAGCCTAGACGGGTAGTAAGATGCTGTGCACAGTAAACGATAATTGGTTCTTTTCTTAAATAAACGGTTTCACTACAGACAACCTTACTACAATGTGATGTCTGTTTTTTTAGTACCGCGTCTTACTACCTGTTCAGGAAATACGTTTATGTAGGCCTACTAATTTCACTAATGTTCTAGAGATGGGTAAGGTTGAATTTAAATAAAGTGTACCTATATTTTTATGGAGGGAAAGTGAAAAACCACCCTTAGTACACCCAATCAAGATTACAACCCCGATTTCCCAGTTATCGATAATCTAGTCTAAGGTATATTAGCCTATTTTATATATATCCAATCAAACCTAATAATATTAAGCTGCTCTACGTTTTCTGACAAAGAATCTACTACAACATAATATTAAATATTAATTATCGTCCAACCTATTGGCTCAGTCGGTAGCATGTTGTCTACTGAGCTAAGGGTCTCGGGATCACATCCCAGCATAGCTGAAAAATTTCATTATTTATGAAATGTGGGTCTCCTTTAACAGTGATGAATTGACGGCTGTGGGGTTGGTTGCTGTGTCTGTTCTTTGTTAGATTACAAGTCGTGTGCTGATTTAATCAGTAAGTTCAGAAAGTGCTGATTAAATACCTCAAATAAAAATAATGTATATCGACTCAACTTTTTTTTAATAGGATCAGTTATGCTTAAATTATTTTTGACTTCGGCGGTCTTGGGGTAAATAATTCGCCTCAAGATCCGATAGACATGGGCTCAAACCCAGGCAAGGTCGACGGATATCGAATGCAACAAAAAAAATCCATTGCAAAACTTCCTTCGTAGAGGAACTAAAACCGTTGGTCCCATGTCAATTGTGGCATATAAAAATATTTTTCCCGGCTAAATCGGTAGGCTCTTTCTCGCTTGTTCGTAGAAATCCACGAGGTGGATGGGTAACCAGCTCCATCTGAAGTTAACCTACCACAGAAACTGCAACAAGGAATAGCTAGAATAACAAAGCTTTGTTGCGGACCTATGGTACACATCGGGAGTTAAAATATTTATTTTTATTTACTATTATCAATTCCTTAAACTCTCGATGTGAAGCAACAAAGCTTCATTACTCTGGCTATTTTTTTCCCCACAGTTTCTGTGATAATTTCAGGGTTATCAGCCCACACATCCTACGGATTTCTACGATCGAGCCAGAAAGAGCCTACACATTCTGCCGTGAAGGTACTTTCACATACCATTCGGGAGTTAAAAGAATTAATCATAATAATACGCTTTCAATTACAACTGTGTTTATAAACGTCGAGTTGATTCTATTTTTTTTACTAACAATTCCTATTCACGTCAAATCAGCGGGAGGGATGTATGTATTGTGACGTCAAACGAAAGCCTTGATGACTTTACGCTTTCAAAATACACTCCTTTGCTTACAAAATGTTACTGTTACTAATCTAATTCTCATAGTATGCCTATTTTTATGCTTTTATACCATAACTGATTTTAGTTATGAAAAAAATGGACAATAGAAACCCAGCCTGATCACCCGATCAGCACGTAATCATAATGAACCGATTTTCACAGGGAATATTAGGTCAGAAACATTAAAATGTGACCTGTATTATTTTACGATGAAAAGGTTCTATTGATTAATTTCAATACAAAGAAACAAAAGACCAATTGAATTGATCACGCTGCTCACAACAGCATTATTTGGTTAAGTTAATAGCTGCTGTGGTTTTATGAATAGTAAACATTTATTTATAAGAGTAATGCACAGATATATCTCTTTTTAAATTACTCGTACCCACTTCGGTGGCCGAATGGTCTAAGGTGTCATTCACGTGTTAGACTGACTTACCAATGATGGGGATATCGGGGTTCGAATCTTGGTCCGTTCTACTGAGGGTAGCTTTTTATTTAAATGGTTTCCCACTGTCCTTCCACGGAAATACATGTATATTACCTCTACTAATCATTAGCCCATTAGAATAATTATCATATTATAATAAAATGTTATCAATGTCGGAATGACGGGGAGATTGGCGTTTGAATAACGATCGGCTGTACTGAGAGTGATTTTTCATAGATGGTTTTTCACTCTCCCTACATGCAAATTTGGATACACCTCCTCTGAATTCAACCTTTCTTGCCCCAACAACACTAAAGTAATTAATACGTATGTGTATAGCCCGAACGGGTAGTAATACAAGGTGCTAAGACAAAAACCTCTGGCTGATACACATGCAAGAACACATACACGCTGCCCAATTTTCATAGGAAGAAATTTATCTGACGGTTATAAAAGTTACTAGACCTACTTTCATGTAATCCGCTTCAGTGGCCGAATGGTCTAAGGTGTCATTCACGTGTTAGACTCGCTTACCAATGATGGGGATATCAGGGTTTGAATCTTGGTCCGTTCTACTGAGGGTAGCTTTTTATTTAAATGGTTTCCCACTGTCCTTCCACGCAAATACATGTATATTACCTCTACTAATCATTAGCCCATTAGAATAATTATCATATTATAATAAAATGTTATCAATGTCGGCGGCAAAAAATATGTTTGTATTTTCTAAAAGGTTATTCCTTTGAAAATTGGATTGTAAAAGGCTAGTTTCAACCACTATAGAGCACCTTGTTATCCACAAAATAGCGAGACTATGAAATGACCATTCCACTTATTTTGCCAGTTTCAGAAGTGGATTCCAAGCCGGCCCCTTGATTATAATCACTCCATCGACCCACTTATTGTCGTAGTAAGTTGACGGAAATTAGCTCCAAACTTGCAGTAATAATCGAAGCGTGCCTAAGCAGTCTACGAAGTAGGCTAAATTGTATGTAACACATACTACTGAAATTACTTACCCCTCCCCCTTTTGCTGAATTGAAACGCAATGTGCATTGCAGGGATGTAGTACGATTAGTGGTTCATCATCTTTATTGTATTTTAGGTTAATCGCTTTATATTACTAATTGTTAAGGCTATAAGCATGTATGATATTTATTATAATGGGATAAGGGATAAGGAAGCATTTTAGAGGTAATATACCCGCATTCTCATGGAAGGAGAGTGGGGAAATATTTAGGGAAAACCCCTCTCAGTAGATCCGACCGGGATTAGAACTCCGATCTTCCCGTCATCAACAGGTGAGTCTAACACGAGAGTGATTCCTTAGACTCTTAGACCATGAGACCATCAAAGTGGGTTTAAATTTAATTACTCATAACATTTGAAAAGTTGCACTGATACCAATAATTAATGAATACTTTTTTTTTCTTTTAGCACCGAGTCTTATTACCCGTTCGGGTTATACGCTTATGTACTAATTACGCTAATGGTTTTAGGGATTAGGAAGGTTATATTTATAGAAAGTGTACTAGAATTTGCGTGGAGGGAGAGTTGAAAACCATTTTGGGAAGACTACCCTCAGTTCACTGGACCGAGATTCGAACCTCGATCTCCCTGTCATAGGTAGTATAGTGTACTGCAAGAGTAGCGCGTTAGACCTTGCTGACACCGAAGTGAGTACAAACACTTAGAAAAACACCGCATGTCTCTTCTTGTCTCACCGGTGACTAGCAGGTTGGCGATTAAATCCTTGCTGGAGGGTGAGGTTCCTGGGTAGGTATGGGGAAGGTAGAATTTATAGAAAATGTACAAAGAATTTGCGTGGGAGGGGAGTGAGAAATTATTTATGAAAAAAAACAGCCGAGTATCCCCAAATGGGATTCAAGCCTCTACCTACACCTCACCAAAACATCAGACAAGGTGAGACTGATGCCTTTGCCCACGTGTCCACCAGCTGGATTTTTTATAAACTTATACTTATGATAATATAAACCAATTTTTTGTACGTCTTCTTACTAGTCGTTGGTGCTTTCCGCTAATACACAATGACAAGGTAGGATAAAGGAAGGTACAACTTGAATAATGTACTCGAATTTGCGTGGAAAGAAAGTGAAAAACTATATATTTGAAAAAAAAAAACTACTTCAGTACACCTAGCTGGGATTAGAGTCCCGATCTCACTTGTCACCAGTAATCCCATCTATTGCGTGTGTGACACCTTATACCATGTGACCACTAGGGCAGATTTATAATATTTACTATGAAAGTTGAATCAAATAATATATTTCTCGAATCCGAATAATCGAGGACTCAAGGATTCGAGCGTCCCATTCGTAATAATTATATTACTATACAGTACTTATATCCCTAAATCCATGCCTTAGAATTAAGGACAGGCCTTAAGGTGGGAGTGTAAGGAACTTAGGTTAAGATCGGTGTTTTTGCAGTTTATATAGCAACACTTTTTTTGGAAAAAATAAATAAAATATTGCTTCATTAGAAACATAAGAGCTTAATTTTCTTCGCACGGATGTATCAACATTTGTTGAATATCTGTCAAGGATGTCCTGGAATTTAATGACAACATTTTCTCTTCATTTAAAAAGTTTCTCATCTAATGCCGCTATAATCATGACAGATGTTCAACAACTGTTGATATCACCATGTGAAGAAAATTAAGCTCTACATTTCTACTGGATCAATATTTTATTTATTTTAGCAAAAAAAAAAAAGTTTCAGCATAAAAACTGCCTTTCCTCACGTCCCCTTTCCATCCCACCTTAAAATAGTGAAAAATATTCTATTCGATCACAGAAAATTCTAGAATGTCTTATGGAACAAAGAACGGTTTTTTTTTCTGCTTCGTTCTGGGAAGCCAACGACCATTTCTCTGCGAATGGACGACAGTTAACAAATGTCAGGTCTTGAACTGTCTTCCTGTGACCGATGGCCGTGTCTAGACCAATGCAAGTGGTAGGACTGGACTAGGTGACCGCTGATCACAATCAGTGAATTGGTTGCTTGGAAACATGACCACAACACTTGCCAAGGACAACATAGGTCCCTGAGGGTTGAACAAGGAGTCTTAAGAGCCCGTCTAAACCCACCGAGCTCAATTCTCGTAGGAAGGCCCTTTATATGTAAATATGTTGTATAATCTCCTTACTTATTATTAATTACTTACTGACTCTCTTACTTACTCGAAAGTTCATTGCCACACTTACATAAGTATTCCACCTATCCCTATCTTGAGCTAATTCTATCCAGTCCACCTCATTACACGCTATCTCTCCCAGGTCTATCCAAATGTTATCCTTCCTTACTTATTATAATTGTCTCTAATCTGCCAATAGCATTTTATCTTGTGTTGTTATAGTTTTGTTTATTCCTGTCAATTGTACACTCCGTCGAGATTGAACGCTAGTAACTTATCGGTGTTTTAGTATCCAAATGGTAAAGATTGGATTTAATTTTCTAAGGACTCCATTTGAAAATAATAATTATATGAAATAAATATGTGCAAATAAATATTTCTCGGTATTTAATAAAACAAACGGTGTTTTTTTATCAATCCATCATCAGGAGCAAAAAAAAGTATACATAATTTCAAAGATTGTTTTGATTTTAAAATTAGCTTTTTTACTGGTTCTGCCTACCTGGTTGATTGTCACGTAGAGATTATTTTTTCCCTTCTGATTCATCCCGTCCGTTTGGAGTTAAGCCCATATCATTTACTACGCCGCGCGTGTAAAGGACGCCCATCAGAAGGCGTCACGACGCTGGGCGTTGGTTCCACCCCATAATGACCAACCATCATCATTCTTTCGTTGACTATCTTTCTCTAGCCTTATAGTTAATATTTACATATTTTGTCTATAAAATAAAATTATCTTGGTCATTTCCATTTTATAGTCTACTCTCTACAGTGAATTCTAAATACTCCCGTTTTCTGGATCGATGGCCCTATGATCGAGTTAGCAAGTGACGTCAGACGCACCATCCGAATCCCCATTATACGAAATGCCGGTTAATTGAATCGCAAAACAAAGACGTAATCTCTTCTCCATTCTTTGGGTCGGCCCACGTGGTTCTGTCCATTCCTATTTACATATTTTATTCGTTTTTCATGTTTCAATTGTTTTTAAAAATAATAAAAGATTAATATTATTTTCTAGTCTAGTGGTCAGGGTTCGTGGCAACAGATTTAGAGGTCTCCGGCTCGATCATCGACGTTTCCAGATTCCTTAAAGCAATGGGTTTGGGACGGGGTCAACTCAACCTCGTGAGGACAAATAAGGAGCTACTTGAATGAAAAAGTAGTGGCTCCGGTCTATAAAACTGAGATTAACAGTTGTATGACCACTTGGCGCCCTCTACCCACAAAAGTTGGCATTATCTTCGCCAACAGACGTTGGCAGCTCGATTTCAGGCTGATGCCATGAAGTTTTTATTATTATCATAATAAGCCTAGATTATAATAGTGTTTTTTTTCCAAGAGAAAGATTTATTTCTCTTAGTACGATTAGCCAAAATTTCAATTATTCAATACAATTTTTTCACGAATTAATCCTAATGGTCTGTGTTCTACTGTAAAACACATTTAAGGATATTTTCGAGTTCAAAAATTAAGGGTAAAGGTAGAGCATGTGAACTTCAGCTGATGGGCAGATCAGGGTTCGAATCCCAGTCGGGTGTATTGAGATTAGTTTTCCCAAAATGGCTTTCCACTTTCTCTTAATGCAAATGCGAGTATACTTTTCCAAATAAATCGTTACTCATCCTTAGCCCATTAACGTAATTAGTACATAAGCGTACAGCCCGAACGGTTAGTAATACACGGTGCTAAAAAATTGGTAACATTTGATGATAAACCTTTTAAATGAAGAGAGATGGTTCTCATCAATATTTTATTTGTTTTTTCCAAACAAATAGTTACACTACAAAAAACTGCAAAAGCCTTTCACTCCGTTTCTTCCATCCCCACCTTAAGCCGCTCTGTCCACCACTTCTGTTATCGGGCCTCCAATCTTACTTCCCGCCTCCCATATTTCCCTCCACGACGTAGCTGATCGATGGCTACTCCAGATATCGCACGAAGCTTGGGAAATATGAATTATTACTAACGCGATTAGTAATTATTTTTTGTTTCACAAAAAAAACAACCATTTATGTACTGTATGTCTAAAATATTTCCAAGCGTCAATATTTAGAGGAAGAACTTAAAACGCTAAGAGACTGATCGCAGTGTAATTATCTGGTCCAATAACAGAACTTAACAGGTATTTTTAAGGAACAAGAACCGGAAAGGGAACCCTAAAAATAAATTGCTTGAGAACCAGAACCGGAACATTAAAAGGTTTATTTGAAGAACCGGAACAAGAATCTGTAACGTTAAATATTTAGGTTAGATTCACTGGTCTAGTGGTAATGTGTTCACCTCAGGAACAAATTTTATTGGGTTCAAACCCAGCCGGGATCGACAGATTTTTCTTGAGCGATAAAAATCCGTAGCACAATTTACTTTGGAGGGGAAGTGAAGCCGTCGGTCCTATGTCGATTGTGGCTTGTAACAGAACCCTGAAAGGTATGTGAAAATACCTTTCCCAGCAAAATTAGTCGGACCTTTCGCTCTCGCTCATAGAAATTCTCTTGTACTGATATAACAAGTCGGTTCAGAAAGTGCACGTTAAATACCTCAAATAAATAAAGACGTAAGGACCATCTTTTCTGGTTTCCTGGTGACGGGGAGGGTAGGGTTAGATGCCCTGATGGATGCACTAAGGTGTTTTTTTTTACCAAATGGTTTCCCACTTTCTCTCCACCAAATTTGTTTGGATTTTCTTCAAATTTTACCTCTATCGTCCTGACCCCATTAGTGTAAATAAGTGGATAGCAGGAACTGGTGGTCAGATGTTGAGCACGGGAAACGATCATGGGCTCTTCTTCCATATTTCCATAAGTGACAGTAGAAATTAATCGATCTATGGTCATCAATTCCAAGATTGGTTTGCGGTAGTTCTCCATTCTGATCTTCTTCCTGCTTTCCTCTTCAGTTCTTGGTATGTCTTGCAGCCAACGTCTTCGACTGTCTGGTCATTGAAGCGTAGTTGGGGTATTTCTATACTTCCCTTCCACATATCCTTCTCATATAGAGTGTAGCAATCCTTGATTGTTTCAAGATGTGGTCCACCAGTATATCTCTTCTATTCACTTTCTCTAGACACCTCGGAGAGAAAGTATTGTGATTGTCTAAAAAAATCGATTTTGATAAATGTCGACGTTTAATGACTCCTATGAAACAAAAAAAAAATTGTTGTTTTCACAATGCCGTTTGTGGGTCTGTACCTCGGGCTGAAGCCGAAACTATTTGAAATATATTTTTATAAAACCAATAATTTCTGAGCTATAAGCACACACACATATATATATCAACTTTTTAATTCAGATATTTGAAAATTAATTTGATTCTTATGCTCTTTGGTAGCCAAAGATGTTTCTCTTTTCTCAATTTTTTTGTAACAGTGTTCCTAGTTCCTAATGCGATAGAGTAAGTAAGTAACAGTGAATATTATTTCATTTATAATCTTTGGTTTAGTGTTTCTACAACAACGTATAGACCTATTATCTCGCTGCACAAATCTTACGAGTTTTTAGTAAATGTATATTTTAAGATAAAAGCGAGAGAAAGTCTGTGCAGTTCACCGTACCATTTATTTGTTAACATCTTCCTTTATCACCTAGTCTTCTGGAAACTTCTTCATTACTAATTCTATCCACCCAAGGAAATCAATATCCAGTACAAAATCAAGGAGACCGCAACAGCCATTTTTGAACGAACAAGTGTTTCTTGATCCTAAGTCAGACGTGCTAACCACGCCTCTAATCTGCCTACCTTCACAATTAATTAAATTGGGGTGAATATAACTTAACAGATCTCACTCATTGCGAACATAAATTCCAACATTCAAACTGTCGTTCCCCGATTGTGATACCCACACTTATTTTATCTTGCTAAGGATATGAATTGTACAGTAGCTGTAGCTCAAAACTTGTTTTAAACAAACAGTCAAGAATATATTCAAAAGTAATAAAGCTATGGTGATTAAGGCATTGATAAAGAGTCAAAAGGTATTGTACTTATAAAAATCAGAATAAAATTAAAATTTAATAAAAGTTTATAGATTGATCGCATAAGTATAAAGAAAGACAAGAGTGAGATAAAAAGTCGAGATATATTAAAGTATTAATGTTATATACAATTTAGGGAAAGATAAGTCAATTACAAATGGTGATAAATGATAATATATTAAATTATATAAAATAAAATTATGATATTGTAAAAGGTTAGCTACAAAAATAATGATCACGATGACAAACTTGGAGTTAAAAGTAAATATAAAATTGTACGCAGTTACATTCGTGAATTTATGTACCGGTTTATAGAATGTAACTTTGTTACGACAGTAAATATGAAAAACAAATACATTAAAAGATTTATCCTTCTTAAAAGTTTTCTAAATAAACACTTCTTTTAATCCACTTCGGTGGACGCATGATCTGGGGCATCATTCTCGTAATAGACTAGACTGCCGATAGTGGGGATATTGGGGTTCGATCCCAGTTGGATGTACTGAGGGTGGTTTTCCCTAAATATTTAACCACTCCCCCTCCACGCAAATGTGGGTATCCTTTCTTTAAATTCAACCTTCCTCATCCATGACACATTAAGAGTAATTAGTACATAGGCGTATAGCTCGAACGAGCAGTAAGACATGGCGCTAAAAAAAACACTCTTTTTTTTTAATCCGGTATTTAGGTTGCTCGGCCAAGGAAGGACCTTCAAACGAGTCCACCCATTGTTTTTATTTGTGTTACTATGACAATATTGGTCGCTCGTGTCAAGTTGCATCGATGGGGCTCTACGCGGGGTTTACACTTAATGAAAACATTTCACCGTCCAACTGGGGTCAATCTGGGCACTTACCACGGATACAGGGGACAGCCATATTGGGAGAATCAAAACGAGGTAATGGAGGCAAGTATATGAGCTTTTATCCAATCAGGCTTATTTTCCACCGCGTTTTAGTAGCCTTTCGGCTAATATGCAGGCATTAACTACTCCAATATGGGAACGAGGAATATATAATTTTAAAGGAAATGTACCCGCATCTGCATTGTTAAAGAGTGGGGAAACCATTGAAGGAAAACCATTCTTCTTACACCCGGTCGGTGTTTGAACCCCAAAATCTTCATAAACATAGCACCAGACCAAATGAGCTTGACATTAAGACATTGGTATTATTGTGTGAATGTATTTTAGTTTCGATATAATGCAAATATATTGGAAAGGACTGATACCCAATCACTTTGTACCTTCAAAACTTGAGCTGTTTTTCGTGTTAAATTTCTCATGCAAGTAAGTACATTTCGAACTCAATAATCCGATAACCCAGGGGTTCTTAATCCTTTTACGATTACGTACCCCCAATTGATAGCCCAATATGTACCCCCCACGCCCTTTTCGCAAGACTGTCAAAATCATCACCAGTCCTATTAGTTACTAATATGACTTCAAAACCCGCTTCGGTGACCGCGTGGTCTAATGCGCTATTCTCGCAGTAGACTAGACTGCCGATGACGGGGAGATCGAGGTTCGAATCTCGGTCGGATGTATTGAGAGTGGTTTTTCCAAAATAGTTTTACACTCTTCTTCCACGCAAATGTGGGTACACTTCTTATAAATATAACCTTCCTAATCCCTAAAACTATTAGCGTAATTAGTACATAAGCGTATAGCCCAAACTAGTAGTAAGACGCGGTGCTTAAAAAAAATATGACATCAAAATATGACAATATCTTGGTTTTATTTTACATATGGTCAGCCAGTAACAGAATAGATAAAATCAAATCATAAGGAGTCTATCCTTTTATCTATAGAAAAACGGCGAATAACCAAATACACAATCTGGCAATAGTTTATTCTAATCTAACGAGAACTTATTTTAAAATTGCTCAGAGATTGATTTCCGTTTCACCCTTATTTATTTCCCATACTCCCAAGGGTTACGGACAAGGCCCTAGTTGGGGGATTGGGGGTTCGCCCCCATTGTATAGTTATTTATGGTTCAAACAATATCAAAATTAAGTTATAAGTACAAATCAGGGGCTGTATTACCATAAAAAGCACTTCAAAGAGCTTCTAGAGGTGTTTAATATATTTTTTTAAATTCTAGCCTTTGGCAGTTAGGGGGTTATTTTGCCATAAAAAACACTTATGAGAACTTCTAGAGCTGTTTAATATTTAGAATTTGTCCTAGCCTTCGGCAGTTGGAGAGTTATGTTACCAGAAAAACACTTCAGATAGCGTCTAGAACTGTTTATTCTTTAGAATTGTTTCTAGCCTTTGACTATTGGGGGATGATCACACCAAACCCCCCACCCCCACCCCCCGAAATTATTGGCTGGCTACGGCCTTGGTTACTGATACCCCCAGCTAAGAACCCTTGCAATAACCTCTGAAGTTTGGTTGTGCTGTCGCAGGTTCCGAGATGGTGGCGATAGCGAACTGCCTCCTTCTGGCGACGCTAGGATCACTTCTAGCAGTGAACGCCAATGTGCCACTGTTCGACGTCTCGACTTCCATCCGCGTCTTGATAGTCCCGTACGACGCCCGAGTCGGCTCCGCCATCTACAGGCTGCGGGGGACTGACGCAGACTTCGACTTCCCTCTGCGCTTTGAGGTCGTCGGTGAGTTGCGCTTTGTACTTTACCGTTTTCTCAAAGTTTTGATAAAACCGCGTCTTACTACCTATTGGGGTTATACACATGTAACTGTAATCACGTTAATGTATTAGGGATGAGGAAGGATGAATTTAGATCAAGTGCATCCGCATTTGAATGGAGGAAGAGTGGAACACCACTTGGGGAAAAAACCCTCAGTACACTCAACTGATATTTTAACCCCAACATCCCCATCCTTAGCAGTCTAGTCTAACACGTAAGTAGCGCGTTAGACCACGTGGCCACCGAAGCTGGCTACTTGAGTTAAATGCGTACTACCCAAACGGGTTGCAGGACGCTGCAAGAGGGGAACAAATAATAAAATAAATGTGTTATAAAAGTGTCATTAAATGTCGGTCCGACTCTTATGTCGCAGGCAACGCGGGTGGACATATCATCCGAACCGTGGACATCCCTTGCAACAAGAACCACACGTTCTGCGAGGGTGACGTGGTGCTAACGCGGCCCTTAGAGCGCGGGAGAATGTACGACGTGAGGCTGAAGGTGGTGGACACCACCGGGGACTTTACCATCCTGGACTGCACCATCAGGACTTCCAGTAGGACAACTCCCACGGACACCATCTTCCCTCACCTGCCGTCGTTGATCGAGGTGGCAGAGGTGAGGAACCATCGTGACCTCCTCCCACCTCTCCTGAGACAACGTCACTAACCCCCCGACACCCGCATTTCAGCCAATAAGGTGGGGATGCAGGGAATAATAGATAAGGGGAAGTTTTTTTCAATTTTTATATCAACAATTTTTTGGTCAAAATAAAGAAAATATTGCTCCAATAGAAACACGAGAGTTTAATATTCTTCACATGGTGATATCAACATTTAATGAATATCCATCATGAGCATAGCGGCATTAGATGAGAAACTTTTTAAAGGAAGAGAAAAGTTGTCATTAAATTCCAGGACAACCTTGACGAATATTCAACAGCTGTTGAGGTCACCATGTGAATAAAATTAAACTCTATGTTTCTACGGGAGAGTTATTTGATTTCTTTTGATCTAAGGGCTACAAAAAGACTGCCCTTAACTCGTTTTCCCTACATTTTCACCTTAATAACAAGTAATGCTAATTTAGGTTGATTAAGTTATGTTTTTATTGAATACAGCTATTTGTCATAGCCTCTAATTTATTCATGGACTATTCGCAGTTACCTTAATTGTGCTAAATAAAACACGCTATTTGATTAAAACGCTAGGTATTGTATGTTTTCTCAATATCTCATGTTTGTTGTTACAGGACGCTGTACCGGGTACAGAGCTGGACTACGTCATAGCTCGCAACAACCCCCTGATCGCGCGGCATGTCAGTCTGGAGCTCAGGGTAGGTATAACTAACCTTCTCCCGACATTCTGGTCAACTAGTTCAACTTTATAGTATCTTCGGATTAAATGAATCACCGCTCCACCCTCAAAACCAGTACCGGAGCGTCGTTCCGCTCTAGCTCCGTTACACCTTCTTGTGAGATTTCAATGAATATCAACACATAGGCTGCACATTTTTGTAATCACGGCACTGCCCGTATGGAGGAAAGCACAATTCAATTAATTTAAATTAATTGAAAAATGACACCCGGACACAGAAATTGAAACAAAAATCTTTGACCTTAGAGTATTGGCGCGTTTAGCCAAAGGTCCTGGGCTCGATTCCTGTGTAGAGGTGTCATTTTTCAATTAATTTAAATTCATTGATTTGTGGTCTCCTCCATATGGGCAGTGCCGTAATTACAAAGATATGCAGCCTGAGTGTTGATATTCATTAATAATATAGTCAAATGCTATCAATTTTGGATGCAAACTTTTTTTATTTAATAAAAGTCCCTGCTTATTAAAATTGGACTATACCTTCTCCGACTCTCATCAATTGATTTAGAATGGCTGTCTTTGAAAATTCCAAGAAAAATATAATCTATTTATTGTAAGGGCCCGCCAAGTCTCAACAAGGATGTATATTTGGAAAGGTGTGTGGTTTTTTTGTTTCTGTCCAGGGAAGTCCTGAGTTCATATTACGACGGAGCTTGGCCTCTAGAGACACTGTGAAGGGGACCATTATTCTGGCCGCTCCTCTGGACTTCGAGAGGAGGTCCATGTACATCCTCTACATGTTTGCCGTTGTAAGTCAACAAGAACATGTTATAACGTACGCTATAACTAAATTAGCTATTAATTTTCAGGTATACTATCGACTTGTTAGTTTCTAAACCTCTAAAAAAAATAAAAAAATCAATTTCAAGGAAAATGCTCTCCCTTTTGAATTATTTGACTTTCTTGACATTGTCCTTACTAACTCATGGTTTATGTATTATTATTTAAAATTAGAAACATTTAGTTTAATTTTATACATACAGGGTGGGGCAGAATTAGCTTAGCCGATTAGTAACTTTAAAATTGACACTTTAATTGAATAGTAAATACTCACTAGCTAAATAAAAGCAAACTACATACTACACTTTTTTACTTTTTGAAGATAATGTCACTCAGGTGAGCTCCACCGGACGTCAAGCAAACCTCAGCACGTTGTCCATCACTTTCCTTGGCATAGTCTAATTGTTTCCATCCCACACTGTATGAGTTTTATCAACATTTCTCGAATATTTGTCATAATTTGATAAAACCTTTTTCTCCTCATTTAAAACGTTTCTATTCAAATGCTGTGATGCCCATGAAAAATATTCAGGAACTGTTGAGATAACGAAAACGAATTTGCATAAAATTAAACTAAATTTATCTAATGTAGCAGTATTTTATTTTGGATTAAAAAAAAAGTTTTTTGGTCGTAAGAACTTAAAAAAAATAAGGACTTAAAATCGTGTCCCCTTCAATTCCCACTTAAGAAAGTTAAAAAGTTGGTTCAACTTCTGCAGAATGTTAAGGACTGTGGGACATTACGGATTGTGACTCTGTGGACTGTGAATATGTTAATGTGGGGTCGATCTCTTTCTTCTTGCGGACTACGGACCTTACGGATTCTTTTTCTTCTTAAGGACTAGGGGGACTTACGGATTGTGACTCTGTGGACAAAGCTTTATGTTAGTTGTGCAATCAATATCTTCTTACCAGCATCAGTGGTCGCATAGTCTAGGACGCTACTCTCGCAGTAGACTAGACAGCCAATGACGGGGAAGATCGAGGTTCGAATCTCGGTTAGGTGTACTGAGGGTGATATTCTAAAATGGTTTTTCACTCTCCCTCCACGAAAATAAGGGTACACTTTCTCTAAATATAACCTAACTAATCCATAAAACCACTAGCGTAATTATTACAAAAGCGTGTAACTCAAACGGGTATTAAGACACGGTGCTGAAAAAAATCTCTTCTTACGGGTACTGAGTAGTATGTCGATGGGACTTTATATATATTAAGGTGAGATAGAAGGAATACTTATAGCAAATGATTTTTTCGGCAAAAATAAATCAAATATTGCTCCAGTAGAAACACAAAGTTTAATTTTCTTCACAATATTAATAATAACAGTCTTCGAATATCTGTCAAGGATGTCCTAGAATATTAAGATATATATATATTTCATTTAAAAAGTTTCTAATCAAATGTTAATATGCTCATCACAGATATTCGAGAACTGTTGAGATTGATATGTGTAGAAAATTAAACCTTTATGTTTCTACTGGAGAAATATTTTATTTATTTTGAAATATATATATATATATATATAATTTTTTTCTATGAAAACTGCAAAGAAAACACTGACTTTGTCTCGTATTCCCGTGATGTTAACGATAACTTATCGGCACTATATTGTTCGTATCGACACAGACGACATTTCCCTGATCTGGACAGTGTCGACGTGTTGACAGGACCCATATGCCGAGCCTCGCAACGACACCCGGAACGTGGCCAGCTTCCAGGTGGCTGTGGCTGTGCGGGATGCACAGGACATGCCGCCAGTGTTCTGGAATGTTCCGCCCGTCACCATGATCAAACACACCGTGCAACCGGTAAACATTTTCATATTAGAATCATTTATTGTGCACTTTCAGTGTCGACTGAATACATCACTCGCTTCAGTGGCCGAACGGTCTAAGGCGTCACCCTGCTAATGACGGGGAGATCGGGGTTCAAATCACGGTCGGGTCTACTGAGGGTGTTTTTCCCTAAATAGTTTCACACTCTCTCTCCACGCAAATACGGGTAGATTACCTATAAAATGCTTCCTTCCTCATTCCTAATCCCTTAGAGTAATTATCATATATGCTGAACAGGTAAGTTATTCGCGGTGATAATAACATAACCGAATATATCAGAACACAACCTACAAACTCAATTGCTTGAACTAGCGTAAGGAGGTCTGGTTTTAACTCGACCATATGGTATTTCGTCGTTCCGGGTTAAAACTTTCAAATGCGTGGACCAATTTCAACGAGTTCTGGCAGTTACATTCTTTGAACCTAGAGATGAATGCAGTTTTAAATATGGCTTTCCGTTTCAGTATGTCGGCTGCTCAAAATGTTTTTCGTTTGATAGCTCATCTAAAGAGAAATTAATTTAAAATTCTAAGTAATCGATCGAGAGCTAGGGTGTATTATTTTAAATTTTGACATATATTGTGAGACTGACGTTTTAAGTCACGTGAAAAGCAGTTATTCTCTCTGAATATAATGTACTTTAGTATATAATATGCAGTTTAGTATTAATTTGTTTCCTTACTTGATCATCGAGGAAAAATCTATATCAACTTTAATTATCAAAAGATAAATCTTAAGATTGTAGTAATGATAAGAACATGGAGGTCCAATGCCATAGAACTACTTGTAAATATATAGATTCCAGGATGGGTCATGTGTTATTGGGCGTGTTGTCCTTGATTAAGTTAGTTTGTAAGTAACGTGTTTATTTAATCTGTGTCTATAAAGTGCAGGTTAATACTGCAATGGAGAACACAAATTCTCGCAGCATATTTATGTGTTCCTGTGATATTTCTCCAGGGGAACGTAGTTTTACAAGTGCACGATAGAACTACAATGAATAACCCAAGTTCTTGCAGCTTGTTCATATGTTCCTGTGATGTTTCCCCCAGGGGGGCGTGGTTTTACAAGTGCACGATAGGACCGCAATGGAGAACCCAAGCTATCATGGATTGTTCATGTGTTCCTGCGATGTTTCCCCCAGGGGAACGTGGTTTTACAAGTGCACGATAGGACCGCAATGGAGAACCCAAGCTATCATGGATTTTTCATGTGTTCCTGTGATATTTCTCCAGGGGGACGTGGTTTTACAAGTGCACGCCGAGGACGGTGATAAAGGTCAGCCCAGACAAGTGAGGTACGGTCTAGTGTCGGAAGAGAACCCTTTCACCACATTCTTCCACATAAACGACAGGACCGGTAAGTAATACACAACTATCGACTTTGTGGGTTAGTTTGAATTTAGCTTTCTCTGCTTCAAACGTGGCTGAAAGAAACATAAGGTGGAGCGGATTAGAAGGTGTTGTTGAGTTGCAGCAAAGTAGATAGTAAATCCACTCACTCACCCTCTACTGCGCTACACTTTCGTGTTTCCCTCAGCCCCGTTCTTTCGTACGGGACACTGGTCACTGTGTCGATATCCTCATCTCATTGCTTTTAGTTGTCATTACATTATGTTCTAGTTATTAATTCTTTAATGTATCAATTATTTTATAAGTTTTACTTTTTCATCTAAAGATAAATTGTTGTAATCGTGAAAATTGTTGACCTTCTGATGGGATGAATCTTTACGTTTTATGTGCCCCCGGAAGTAGGTTACTTTTAGGCTTACTGGGACACGATGGTCTCATTGGCTTAGCCGGCGTTGTGACGTCATAATCAAATGAAGATATAACGTATGCTGGGTATGAGGGCACCAATCAGAGGCCGTGGATTGTCCCGCGCTAATCGGTAGACTTTCGAGGGCACGCCAATGACGACGCTCGGTCGTCCGGCGGGGTGTAGGGGTGTGTGTGAGGCTCGGTCGTCCGGCGGGGTGTAGGGGCGCGTGCTCTCTACGTTCTTTCTACTTCATCCGTGCCATACCCTCTTACAATAAGCGTATTTCCATTCTATATTCCTTCTTACATTCTTTATCCAGACCATGCCCTCTCAATTAGCCTTCGTGCTCTTACATTAAGCATAGTTCCATTCTATGTTCCCTCTTACATTCTCTATCCAGACCATGCCCTTACATTAAGCCTTCGTGCTCTTACATTAAGCTAAGTTCCATTCTATATTCCTTCTTACATTATCTATCCAGACCATACCGTCATATAAAGCCTTCATAATCTCTTACATTAAACATAGTTCAATTTTATATTCCCTCTTACACTCTCTTTCTAGGCCATGCTCTCACATTAAGCCTGTTTCTATTCTCCATCCAGCTGATGCTCTAAAGTCTTAATCATAAAGTATATATTAGGATTGAGGTTAAATAAATAGTATGCCTTCTTAACAAACAGAAAATTATGGGCAAATTTCTCTTGCACATATATAAATCTTTAAATCCTAGGGTTGGGAACGATCACCGAAGTGGGTTTCCTGTAATGTTGTTTTCCCGCAACACACCTATCTTCTGCATAACGCAGCCTTGCGGAGGTCATTACGTATTCATGAATTCACTCACCCGTGGTAAGCCCTAGCGAGCTTTGTGCACGGCCTTGCATCACATGGGTCAGTCCAAGTCCAGTGTATCGATTCATTTCTTCTCTTTTATTAAATCCAGCGCCAAAGTATCCTATGTTCGTGGTCTGAAGTGGTCTGGGTGGGTCGGTGGGTGGCGTGTGAAGTGTCTTGCACGCGCCAGTTAATAACACGGACTGATAGCCAGGTTATATTCCCGTCGAGGTCAGTCTCGCCAGGGCAAGAACACCACAAGAACAGGACGTTCTGATGCTTACAGAAGGGTTCCCTCGATCCTCCTCAATTTAGTTGCCCTGAGGCCTCAACAATTCTCCTCAATTATTTTCTCTGTGGCCTCATAATTGTCCTCAACTTGGTTTCTCTGGGGTCCCCAATATATTTTTCCCAATTTCGTTGCCATGGGGCCTCACAATACTCCTCAATTTGGTTGCCCTGCGGCCCACAATATTTTCCCCAATTTGGTTGCTCTGGAACCTCCATAATTTTTCTCAACTTTGTTGTTCTAAGGCCCCTACAATTCACCTCCATTTAGTTGCCCTGGGGCCCCAAAATTCTTCTCAATTTGGTTGCCCTGGGCTTCCACAAATCTTCTCAATTTAGTAGCCCTGTTGCCTCACAATTATTCTCAATTTGGTTGCTCTGGGGTCCTCAACATTCCCCTCAATTTGGTTTTCCTGGGACTTCCATAGCTTTCCTCAATTTTGTTGCCCTGGGCTATCAACGGGTCCTCACAATCCTCCTCAATTTGGTTGCCCTGGGGGTCACCCATAATTCTCCTCAATTTGTTTGCCCTAGGTTCTCTACAAATCTCTTCGATTTGATTCTTCTAAAGACCTGCAACTCTCCAAGGGTTAAAATGGGTATCTATTTATTATTTGCATTTTAAGAAATGTTTTCTGTCTATCTTCTAGATTAATAAAATAAAGAGTTTTTCTATCTGTAGTGACCATTGCGCAATATATATCCCAAACGAAAGTCTGAGATTTTAAAAATATGTAGCGCCTATGCATGAACATATGCACCTTAAAGCAGGAATTTTAAATATTTTGATTAGATTTTTTTTAAATCAATTATAATCCGGATTGAAAGCAAAGAAATATGAATAATTAAGAGTTTGTTTATTTATTTGTCTGTAATGAGCATTGATCGATACTTACAGTACGCAGAGGTCTGAAATTTTATAATTTAGTAGCCCATGTACACAAACATGTGTACATAGAAGCAGGAATTTTAAATTGCTGGTTAGATTTTTTTTAACTATCTTAAATCTGGCTTATAAACAAAAAGTTCACGGGCAACGGAGGGCTCAAATGCACCAACTTTAAAATTATCCTCCACGTAAAATTATTAAAATAAAAACATTTCTCTTAGGCAACACCAATTATTTCTACTAGTTTTGTGTATTACAGTCCATTCTGAGAGTAACTGTTAAGCTAATATATGTATTTTTTTTATGTGTCCTGGTTCAGGTTGTTAGTTATTTGTTTCAGGTGAGATAACGATGTCCAGGCCTCTGAGAGAGCTGTTGACCATCACTCGTTCACATCAACCTGTCTTGCTGACGGTCCTGGCAGAGGAAGTCAGGATGGGCCTGCATGAACCCCCGGCCATGTCCACCGTTGTGCAAGTGGCGCTCCTGCTTGGGGAGCTAGGAAACAGCCCCCCTTACTTCGAGAATGACAAGTGAGGGAACGTTTGATATAGCTTATTATTCACTAGAGCAGAGGTTTTAAATCTGTGGTACGCAATACTCTCACGGATACGTGGAGTATTTACCTTTTCTGCATGCTTTAGTACCACCCTCGCCAGCTTGGGGCTCAGTACAAGCGTCTCTCTAGTACCACCCTCGCCAGCTTGGGGCCCAGTACAAGCATCCCTCTAGTAGCACCCTCACCAGCTTGGGGCCCAGTACAAGCAACCCTCTAGTACCACCCTCGCCAACTTGGGGCCCAGTACAAGCGTACCTCTAGTACCACCCTCGCCAGCTTGGGGCTCAGTACAAGCGTCTCTCTAGTACCACCCTACGTACCTCTAGTACCACCCTCACCAGCTTGGGTCCCAGTACAGGCGTCCCTCTAGTACCACCCTCGCCAGCTTGGGGCCCAGTACAAGCATCCCTCTAGTACCACCCTCGCCAGCTTGGGGCCCAGTACAAGCATCCCTCTAGTATCACCCTCGCCAGCTTGGGGCCCAGTACAGGCGTATCTCTAGTACCACCCTCGCCAGCTTGGGGCCCAGTACAAGCGTCCCTCTAGTACCCTCCTGCTAGCTTGGGGCCCAGTACAAGCGTCCCTCTAGTACCACCCTCGCCAGCTTGGAGCCCAGTACAAGCGTACCTCTAGTACCACCCTCGCCAGCTTGGGGCCCAGTACAAGCGTCCCTCTAGTACCACCCTCGCCAGCTTGGAGCCCAGTATAAGCATACCTCTAGTACCCTCCTGCCAGCTTGGGGCTCAGTACAAGCGTATCTCTAGTACCAACCCTCGCCAGCTTGAGGCCCAGTACAAGCGTCCCTTTAGTACCCTCCTGCCAGCTTGGGGCCCAGTACAACCATCCCTTTAGTACCCTCCTGCCACCGGGTCCACTCAACATTGATAATATTCTAATATTTTATTAGTGTTAATTTATAAGTATTGATAAAATACAGGGTGTTTGGAAACTCAAAGCCCAAACTGCACATATAGTTTGTTTGAACCAAACGCAAAACAAAATCTTAATAGATCCACATCCGGCAAACTATTCAAATATATTTAAATTGTGCCCAATATTCCGGCGCACAGCTCTGAGAGAACAAAGCTGTGCAAGCATGCGTGTACAACAGGTTGCATAGGAGTTAGGTGCGTGGCACTACACACCTCGACATCTCGGAGCACGGCAGCAAATCATACCATAATTAATAGTAAACAACAGACCAGTCCATCTAGAAATGGAAATACATTCTGAGGGTCATCACTAACGAGCCTAAATCACAGCAAGTGCTTGCCATTATTACATGTGCAGTGCCGCGCGCCTATTTCTTATGCAACTTGTTGTACACGCATGCTTGCACAGCTTTGCTCTACCAGCGCTGTACGCCGAAACTTTGAGCACTATTTAATGTTAATAGCATAGTTTGCAGGATGTAAATGTATATGAATGTTGTATTACTTTTGGTTTGAGCGTTGAGTTTCCGAACACTCTGTACATAAAAAGTGACATCTGCAGATCACATGAATTGACGTATGAATACGTGAAATTACCACTAACAGTCGGATACGGTTCTTTCTATGAAAATTGAACTGTACAACTCTTTTTTTTTAATGTCATTACAATAAAATTTATTATTTCATTATTTCCCCTCAGTTACGGGTCTCGCATTGATGAAAACAGTCCACAAGGAACGGTCCTGGTGTTTGGAGACCCCTACATCACGGAGATTAAAGACGACGACATGGTGAGTCCTTCATTTAGTTCTGTCCTCAGCTCGTATTGAGGGGAACAGCCAAGGTACGGTCCTGGTGTTTGGAGACCCCTACATCACAGAGATTAAAGACGACGACATGGTGAGTCCTTCATTTAGTTCTGTCCTCAGCTCGTATTGAGGGGAACAGCCAAGGTACAATCCTGGTGTTTGGAGACTCCTACGTCACGGAGATTAAAGACGACGACATGGTGAGTCCTTCATTTAGTTCTGTCCTCAGCTCGTATTGAGGGGAACAGCCAAGGATACGGCCCTGGTGTTTGGAGACCCATACATCACGGAGATTATAGACGACGACATGGTGTATCATTCCATTAGAATCAATTATTTTGATGCGGTTAGCAAACTCTCTACATACCATACCCATACCTTCCCCATGCCACACCTGAAATTGTAATAAGAAGCGGTGCTCGTAAAAATTGTTTGTTTCCACTTTTTGGGCTTTTTAGATTTACTTTTCTTTAATATAGATGCCTTCTAGTGTATGGTCAGATTATTGTAGGAAGGAACGTTTATAAAATACAAACACATTTTTTTGGTGGTCAATATTGCT
Organism: Timema bartmani; assembly: GCA_902151455.1. NCBI lineage: Eukaryota > Metazoa > Arthropoda > Insecta > Phasmatodea > Timematidae > Timema > Timema bartmani. Next base: position 69,555 of record CABFWB010000526.1, read on the forward strand.
AACGGTGACCTGGTGGTCTAGGGGGTAAGGTGTCAGACTTTTGTGTTTGGGAGTCCGGGGTTCAATCCTCGGTCCCGACACAGATTTATCTAATTGCCAAACCCTTCCTTCACCTCTGAACAAGACGTGTATTAATCACAACTTGTGAATGTGGGGAAATTTCAGGCCTCCACCGTGGTTCGGATCCCACGTTAAACTGTAGGTCCTCCATTTCATCTCACAATCACCCTACCATTACATATTAGCGTGAGTGCTTATAATCCGAACGGGTAGTAAGACGCGGTGCTAATAATAATAATAATAATAATAATAATAATAATAATAATAATAATAATAATAATAATAATAATAATAATGCTAACGTTTTACTTTATTGTCAGTATTATTTTATAAGTTTTTTTCTCACCGCGTCTCACTACCCGTTCAGTTTAGCGGTTATCCATAAACCACGTAACGCTGTTGAGAGGGGGTACATCACAGTGTTAAGTAATGCACATCTTATTCTTATATTCTAATGGTGAACAAATAATATTATTGTTCATTCTTTGATATTCTTTTTACTCAGGATTTAAAATGAATACTGAGTATTATTAAATCTAAGTCCCTCTTCTTAGTGTCTCAAAAGCTTCCTTAAGAAATAACGACATTCACTCTTGATGTGAAAATCAACTTAACACCGGTTGGAGGGGATAGGGGTCAGGCTGTTGTTTGTATTACATAGGGGGATCGGGTGTAAGGGGTCAAAAAAGGTCAGAAAAAAAAGCGTTACGTCGTTTATGAATGACACCTAACCACATACCGAAATTCGAATGTCCCTACAGGGCAAGAATGGGGTATTCAGCATCACCTTGGAGAACAACAACGGAACATTCGAGATTTCGCCAACTGTTGGTGAAAGAAGAGCTAGTTTTGTTATCAGAGTCCGCGACAACCAGCTGCTGGACTACGAGATGCGACAGACTATTCACTTTACGGTGAGTCTCATCCGGACAGACGCCTTGGGTTTACATCGGGGTAGGGATCATTTTGTTATTGGAAGGCCAATCGATGGTGGTTGATGGCACCCAGGGCAAGAAAAAAAAAAAAAAATCGGCACCCCTTGAAAACAGTTGATTAAAAATTGGCTGATTTCTTATACCGGTACTCAAACTGGTTACTTGTTATAATACCGGTTACAAAATAATAAAAACAAAACACACTTTTATTGTTTAAAAAAATGAAACTTATATAGTTGATAATATTGCTAATAAAGTTATCCCCCAGGGCACGAACCACCCCTGCCTTACCTTAATTACGCCACTGTTTACACGGAGTCCTATTAAAGACGCACACTTAATTAACAGTAAATAGCCTAATGCCAAACTAGAATAGTGCGCCTACCATAATTTATAGATATATCGATAAGAAAGGTTAATTTTATAACATTATGCTCTAAAAAACTGTTTTATTTTAACTAACAAAAATACACGTCGTTTGAGAATGCAAAGTTTCAGTCAGCCTTTTTCTTGCTTGCTTTCTTAGTTGTTTTACGGCCGATATTTGAATTAAGAAATAAATGGTACGGAGCACCACACAGACTTTATATTTTCTTTTAAAATAGGGACATTTACTATAAGCTTGTAATATTTGTGAAACGAAATACATTTTTGCATAAACACTCTACCAAAGAACGTAAATTAAATTATATACACTGTAACATAAACACATTGAGAAAAGAGGGACATGTTTGTCCACCAAATTGAATAGTAATCAATTTAATTTTTCAAAGGCACTATAAAAATATATTTTATATTTGCTTATATCTCAGAAACTATTGTTTTCATAAAAATATATTTCAGATAAAATATTTTTATTTTAATAGTATTACAATTTTACAATGATTAGTTATTTCGTATCCCAAATAGTTGTCTAGATATGATCAAAATTAGAAATTTACGCTCATGTAAAGTACCCTCAGTCATTTTCATGAGAAAATGAGAGTTGCCATTTTGTTTGTGATTTGGACTTTACCTAATAAAAAACAGTTAAAGCTAAGAGGCCCTAATATAACCCCCATTAATAACAATATTAACAATAATAATTTTACCATCTTTTTTTAGATAATATAAATATTTTTTCAAATTATTTTAACTTATTTTGTTTATTTTCTTTATTTACAAAATGACACGTCTATGACACCCCTTGACCGGTACGGACCTCCCCCTCCCTTTTTACGCCACTGAATGTTTGCCAGAAGACAACGGACGTGTGGTTGGTTACAGATCGTGGCCAGAGAGGTGGGACCCGGGGGTTCGTTGAAAAGCTCGGCGAGGGTCACGGTCTACCTTAACGACGTGAACGACCACCTCCCTGTGTTCCTGCAACCTCGGTACGAGGTCACTCTGCCTGAGAACATGACTGCTGGAGTTACAGTGGCACAGGTACTTCATTGTCCTCAGGTACTGCTGGAGTTACTGTGGCATAGGTACTGCATTGTCCTCAGGTACTGCTGTAGTTGCAGTGGCACAGGTACTACAATGTCCTCAAGTGACTGCTGGAGTTACAGTGGCACAGGTACTGCATTGTCCTCAGGTACTGCTGTAGTTGCAGTGGCACAGGTACTACAATGTCCTCAGGTGACTGCTGGAGTTACAGTGGCACAGGTACTGCATTGTCCTCAGGTACTGCTGGAGCCACAGTGGCACAGGTACTGCATTGTCCTCAGGTACTGCTGGAGCCACAGTGGTACAGGTATTGCATTGTCCTCAGGTACTCCTAGAGTCACAGTGGCACAAGTACTGCATTGTCTTCAGGTATTGATGTAGTCACAGTGGCACAGGTACTTTATTGTCCTCAGGTACTCCTAAAGTCACAGTGGCACAAGTACTGCATTGTCCTCAGGTACTGCTGTAGTCACAGTGGCACAAGTCCTGCATTGTCCTCAATAGGGAACCATCTGTACCAACTATATAGCCCTACGGAATAATAGTCTTAACAATGACACAAGTCATTCCGAAACAGTGAGGGGAATCTTAATGTGTTCAAAACGTCTGAATAATATACGCATTTTAATTTTTTTATTATAAGTATAGTTATTTTGAATATATCAGAGTCACATCACCCCATGGAGCTCGACGTTCAGGAATGTGACTATGACAATAGTTCTTAGATGCGTAGAGATTAAGGAGCTTCAGAGGTGATGGGGCAATACACAACCCACATTACATCCATTTAACTCATCTTATTCAGTTCTTATTTCAACTATTATAACAATTTTTTTTTTACATCAATTAGAAGGTGAAATTATGCTGATAAGATTTTCCCATAATAAATTTATATCAAACTTTAGAATAATTAGAATTATATTTAAATATAAATTAATATACGGGTTGAGTTTCAAACTATTAGTTGAAAACGAAATTATTTTCAGACTATTTAATTAAGGCTTACAAAACGAAAATAATTTACGCTTCTAATAGTGTCATTACAATTGAGTTATATATTAGTTGACTGAATAAACAATTTAAAAAAATGTATTGGTAGTTTATTATCATAATTTAAATAGGTCAGGATGAAAATAAAAGGGACTGGAGGGGGTTACATAAAGGTAAGTTAGTCTGTGCTCATCACAATACATTGTTTGGATAATCAAGTCTCGTAGATTGCGGTGGGCAGGACATGCAGCGTGAATGGAATCTAGAATCTTGTTCAGGGTATTGACTGGCAAACCAAATGGGAAGATCTAGATGATAACAGTATGGACCTGAAGAAGATAATGAGGTGAAATGGATATAACTAGCTCAAGATAGGGATATGTTGTAATAGGTGGAATGGATAGATCTAGCTCAAGATAGGGATAGGGTGTAATGAGGTGGACTGGATAGAACTAGCTCAATATAGAAATAGGTTGTAATGAGGTAGACTGGATATAACTAGCTCAAGATAGAGATAGGTTGTAATGAGGTGGACTGGATATAACTAGCTCAAGATAGGGATAGGTTGTAATGAGGTGGACTGGGTAGAACTAGCTCAAGATAGGAATAGGTTATAATACGATGGACTGGATATAACTAGATCAATATAAGGATAGGTTGTAATGAGGTGGACTGGATAGAACTAGCTCAAGATAGGGATAGGGTGTAATGAAGTGGACTGGGTGGAACTATCTCAAGATAGGGATAGGGTGTAGTGAGGTGGATTGGATAGAACTAGCTAAAGATAGAGATAAGGTATAATGAGGTGTACTGGATAGAACTAGCTCAAGATAGGGATAGGGTGTAATGATGTGGACTGGGTAGACCTAGCTCAAGATAGGGATAGGGTATATTGAGGTGGACTGGATATAACTAGCTCAAGATAGGGATAGAGTGTATTGAGGTGGGCTGGATAGAACTAGCTCAATATAGAAATAGGTTGTAATGAGGTGGACTGGATATAACTAGCTCAAGATAGGGATAGGGTGTAATGAGTTGGACTTGATATAGCTAGCTCAAGATAGGGATAGGTGGCGTACTTTCTGCCATACAAGTAAGTAATGGAGATAGGTCACTTTACCTCCCTGTTATTCTTAGTAAGCCTAGTCCAAGGAGTGAACTGTTGTCATTCTAATTATCTTCACAGTCTCGGACCTCAGCCACCGGGTGACCACTGTTTGTGATGTGGTTTGTGAACTGTTGTCATTCTAATGATCATTCACAGTCTCGGACCTCAGCCACCGGGTGACCACTGTTTGAGATGTTGTTTGTGAACTGTGGTCATTCTAATTATCTTCACAGTCTCGGACCTCAGCCACCGGGTGACCACTGTTTGAGATGTGGTTTGTGAACTGTTGTCATTCTAATGATCTTCACAGTCTCGGCCCTCAGCCACCGGGTGACCACTGTTTGAGATGTGGTTTGTGAACTGTGGTCATTCTAATGATCTTCACAGTCTCGGCCCTCAGCCACCGGGTGACCACTGTTTGAGATGTGGTTTGTGAACTGTTCCCAGGTGAGAGCCCAAGACTTGGACACTGGACTGTTCGGGAAGGTGCACTACACTCGGATACTGGGTCACCTCAACACCTCCCTCCGCTTAGACTCGATCACTGGACTCATCACTGTCTCCACCAACAGCCACATGTTCGACAGGGAGACCGCTCCAGGTGCGAACTCGTGTCACGTGATTATTTCTGGAAGCTAGCAATAAGTTTCATTTGGCTATCAAACAGTTTAACAACTTTAATACTATTATTTTATTGAAATGTAATTTTACTAATTGAAAAGTGGCCGTGAAGACGAGAATTAAATAGTTTTAGTAGTTAATTTTTATTAGATAAATATAAAACAATACTATTTTTTTCTAATTTTCTTTACATTTTGACAAGTGTACTTATTTATAGCTTTACGTTACAAATATATTTATAACAAAATAGATAGGCCTTGTGGGGGTCAGAAGGGGTACTAAATTATCTAAGCTGACCATGAATTTTTTTATCTTCAGGTATAGGTAGTGCCAGCTCTACAAACCTATACCTTCCCCCGGTACAGTAGACTACACCGCTCAGCTCTACAAACCTATACCTTCCCCCGGTACAGTAGACTACACCGCTCAGCTTGCCAAACCTATACCTTCCCCCGGTACAGTAGACTACACCGCTCAGCTTGCCAATTACACTCAAATGGATTCGTAACAAGAACTGGGCCAAATTTTAATAATAGCCGGATTTAGCTGCCAACCTTAGATAGAGAGCACAACTTTCCTTCTCAAATATTCCAATTCTAAACTATAAAAAGCCCAGAGTTTTCTAAGTCATGATCTTTTCTCAAAACTCACACCTCGAATCCCTTTCGTCAAAGCGGTGTCAAGAGTCGCGCGCGAAAAGATTGGCTTGTTCGCTGGATCAATTAGGGAGGAAGAATCTAATTAGCTGTCGATTCGAGGCTGACATTTCTGAGATAAAACAGGAAAATATCACTTACATAATATATCCTTAGCACAAGTAGACTCGCAATTTAATATGTGACAAAATGTATTTCAATATAAGTTTAAAAAATAAATGACTGTGGCATTGTTAATAATGATAAATTTTAAAATACAAATGGTTTTCTTCGATATCTTCCGGAAATACAAACTTTACAGCTTTCAGATAAGTTTTGAATAATGTATTTATTTTTAAAATAAATTATTCTTTTACATTAAACCTGTAGCTAAATTGTATGATAAAGAAACCATTTAGAGTATCAATAAATAACAAACGTAAATTTATACACGCCAAAACGACTCATCTGTCTGATCATATTACACAATTTTCTATTTGACCAGGAAAATAAGAAATGATCCTACTTTGTGTCCTAAAAATGGTAAATATTAGGATGGAATGGACATCAATTCTCTTTAAAGAATTTTTTTTTATAAAGGTGAAACTTTGAATCCGCAAATTGTCTGCAATAGTTCGACAGTAAAAAAAAGTGTGTATGAATAATATTTGTTCAGAGTTCCGTTTCAACGTAGAAGCAAGGGACATGGAGGGCAATGGCAACAGAGCCACCGTACCCTTGGTCATCAAACTGATCGACGTCAATGATGAGACACCTTACTTCGAGAAAGACCAATACGACTTCTTTCTAACTCCTTCACTCAGGAACTTCACAACCCCCGCCATAATCACGGTAAGATTCTTTTATCACCCGCGCGTGATCACATCTATGCTGTTGTTTAACTTGTATGTACAGAACATTTTGGCTACTTATTATATCAGTAGAAGCTTCATACCAGGAATGTTCTTAGCATATGTGGAGCTAGGGTCACCTGGAAAGCCTGTGTTTCATCCCTAGCTGGGTAAACCAGGGGTGATAATGCTCACAATTTGATTTATCATCCTTTCCCAGGCGAGTATTTGTGTATTTGCTCAGAACTCGGCCTCTTCTTCTGCGTTTTCTCTTAGAATAGCTATTTCAAGTTAAATACTATTCTACTAATTAAACTAAGCTTTACAATAGCATGTAATGTAATTCACAATGGCAGAAAAGATTAAATAGTGAGTAATTTGAGGGTTTTAGTTCAAATTAAAGCCACGCGTGGTTAAAAAAAATAATAGTTTAAAACTGTGAGATATTTGATGATAATGACCAAGGTGAGCTCCTTCCATGAATAAAACAACAATTGTAGTTTCTAAACTGGGGTTAATTCCTTCGACATTAATGACCAAAACAACATCATTCGACGACATATTGAAGGAGAATAGATCATTGGAATGAATACGAATGTGCGGCCAGTCGCCATGATGATTCATATTATATTGTGTGCTTGTACTAATGTTGTTGTGTCCTATCACAGGCGATAGACATGGACGCGGAGGCACCCAACAATGATGTCCGGTACGAGATTATCAGTGGCAACTATGAAAATAATTACTACCTCCACGAAATAAAAGGTACTGTTTTAAAATGTATGGCACATTTCTTTGATGCTCTGTCATTCTGTCCGATTTACTCGCGAAAAATATCTTAAAAAAAGAGCTAGACACCAAAGAGCTTTAGTCTTTGAGGATATTCTTGATTGAATAATTTTTTAAGTTGGCTTATTTTTATAGAATCACACAAACACTCGAACAAATGGAAGAAAGCAACGCCATACAAGTAATTGTACAGGGTGTTCGGAAACTCACAGTACAAACTGGACATATAGCTTGTTTGAACCGAAAGTAGTACAAAATCCCTATACACTTACATCCGGAAAGCTATGCTAACACCATTAAATTGTGTTCAAAGTTTCGACGTACAGCGCCGGGAGGGCAAAGCTGTTCAAGCATGTGTGTACAACAAGTTGCATAGGAGTTAGGCACGCTGCACTGCACATGTAATAATGGCGAGCACTTTCTATGATGTAGGACCGTTAATGATCACCATCAGAACGTATTCGCATTTCTAGACTGGGCTGATGTGTTGTTTACTATTAACTGTGGTATGTTCTGCTGCCGTGCTCTAAGATGTTGAGGTGTGTAGTGCCACGCGCCTAACTCCTATGCAACTTGTTGTACATGCATGCTTGCACAGCTTTGCTCTCCACGCACTGTACGCCGAAACCTTGAACACAATTTAATGGTATTATCATAGTTTTCCGGATGTAAGTGTATGAGGATTTTGTATTACTTTTGGTTCAAACAAATGTTGTGTGTAGTTTGGGCCATGATTGTCCGAACAACCTTTATATGCAGGGAGGATGAATTGTTATAATTACAGAAATCAGCCGTATATGAATCATATTAGGGTTTGAATCCCAAGATCAAGTTTCATTTTTCAATCCATCCGAACTCGAACAAATACAATCAATTATTCTGGAAAAATGATATTTTTAATTACCTGGTCTAATTGATCGTTTCATTTTCTAGGCTCTAGTTCGCTTTTTAATCTGGATACCATAGTTTATGTTACTTTTTATCCACGATATATGCCGTTTCATAAGTTAAAAATGGCTAAAAAATTGTCGCAGAAATTTATTAGAAATTAGTCACAACCTGCCATTTTCACTTTCCCGTGTATAGAAAGTATTGTAATCATAAATGTTTTCTGCGTCAAGGCTATAAATTAAGTCATGACATTTTATATGCCACCAACAAACCCAAAAAAGTAGAATTAAGATTATGTCTGTGCCTTAAACTTAAACGTTTCTAAAGACTTTGTTCAAACTTTATATTCAAATATTATAATTATAGTCACAACTAGGGGATTTTTAAAAACATTGATTCAAGCCCTTGAATTGAGGGTAATTTACTGATGACTAATATTTGAAAATCTGAAATCTGAAAATGGCTATAAGATTTTGGTTAAAAGTGGGTAATTAGGAGTGCTTTACATGATTGATAATAATGGCTATTTATTTTTATATATGAAACAATGATTTGAACTAATGATTGATTTTTAAAATTTGTAATTTCTTAAAAAATGGCTTTAAAAATGTTGTATGAAATTTAAATACGCTAAGGGTTTCATATGAGTATCAAAATAATGTTTGTTTTTCTGAGAAAAATTTACTTAGGGGTAATTTACTAGTATTTGATGTTGAAATTTTTTTTCGCAAACTATAAAAGACTTAATAAAAATAGATTATGCACGATTGTGTCTTACCATTTATTTTTAAATGCATTAATTAAATATTTTAAGTGTATTAAATGTATATTGACATTTGTAATATATTATCACCGCAACTTACTACCTGTTCAGGTTGTACGCATATATGATAATTACTATAGTGAAGTAGGGATGAGGAAGGAAGTATTTTAGAGGTGATCTACCCTCATTTGCGTGGAAGGAGAGTGGGAAACCACTTAGAAAAACCACCTTCAGTGAACCTGACTGGGATTCCAGCCCCAATCCCCTCATATTCAGCAGGTCAGTCTAACCGTAGAGTTATTCACTACATTCAAAACAATCACACTTGCATTTAATTTAATTTAATAGATTAAAATGCCTACAAATTAATTTTAAATATTTTTGAATATAAATACATTCGTACGTTCGGTCATCGAAGTGGGTTGGATTGACAGTTAATGTGTGTCTGCTTGCAGGTGAATTAACTGTGCGCGCGAGTCATTCTCGTGGTAAGAGGACAAGGACAAAGAGGTTAATAGAGGACCAGGAGGATGTTGATAGATCCTCCATCACTATGACTGCGAGGGCGTATGATCTAGGTAAGGGGAGCGACCGAGTATACAGGGAGGAAAAGGAGGAAGTCCTATTTTAACTCAAAGTGAGTTAGTGCTAACATTTTCTTGGGGTGTGAACCCCTCCCTCCAAGCTTCCTACTTTCTCCTTCGAATTGCATTATGGTCACAGCCTATGATTGTATGTTCCCCCTAAAGTAAATTTCCGTATACGCCACTGGTTCCTGTTTTTAAAACTGTGAACGGGGAGTTTCGACAATAGTTGTCCGAGGGAGTGGGGAGGTATAATATATTTTCGATAACTTCAGCAGTTATCTCGAATATGATTACCACGATGGCCTAATCGGTGACCCTGGTACTGCCCCCTCCAACCCCTCTTCATTACCTGCGCGTGTTTCAGGCGTCCCCCACCGGTGGTCCACCACGACCATCCACGTCCTCCCCCCTGACGCCAACACCAGGACCATGATGTTCATCGTGAACGGTTCGCCTCCAGACCGCGCCCAGACCTTGGCCATGTTACAAGCCCTCACAGGGGGTCAGGTCCGCATCAAAGATATACGACCTTACGAAAGGCACGAGATTCAGCCCTTAGGTGCTTCGGTTAGAGAAGACACGGAAGAAAGGTCAGTGGGACATCACCAAGTTGTTCAACAGTGGTACCAACAGACAAAATATGCTTGATAATTACTCCCGAAACAACGCACAGTAATATCCTCTCAGGGATTGGAACCAAAATAAAAAGGGGCAAACACCTGCAAATAAAATAAAACATGGACACTCCAAATGATAAAAAAATAATAAAACTTTCCGAAACAACGTACAATGTAATCTCATTAATTCGAACCAAAATCAAATGAGCAGGATGACAACATTCTAATGATCTCACCTATGGAAGGGGATGACACAGGGAGGAGAGAGTCAACGACCTTAATATTTAAGGTATTTTCAGTGATGGTGTCCCTTGGGGTTTTCTTAGTGGGACATGTACCCCGCTGACTATTTCTCTTTTTGGATTAATTAGGGGTGATTACGAGTCTGATTCCAAATTTTGCATTATGACCAAATGAAAAGCTTAGGGGAAAAAAACTTTAAACTTTTTATAGTTCATAATTATATCCTTTTTATTACTTAGTTTATCAACAAATATTCAGGATTTATATCCCTGACCTTCTAACTTTTCCATGAATATTCCCATTTTCTATTGTCCTACAAAGAGTGGTTGAGATACATAGTAGCAATAGTTTAGTGCTGTTTCAAAATTTAAAATATATAGAGCTTAGGTTTTTTTTTTTACTTTCCATCAAGAGAATATTGTGATCGTAAAAAAATCGGACTCGAAATTTTGATAAATGTCAACGTTTCATGACCCGTCAAAACAGAAAAAGTTGTTTTCATTCTGTATCTTCAAAATCCCTTTTCCGAACGAGTTAAAACCTGGTATCTACGATTTTAATAAAGTTCCGAAGGAGAATTTTGATTATATTATTTTGTATCCAGGCAGTGTTTAACATTAAAAAAAAAATGGCAACTTTTATTTTCCCATGAAAATGACTTTAATGGTACTTTACATAGGCAGATATTTCTGATTTTGATAATATCTCCGTAACTATTTAAGAAACAAAATAACTCCTCGTTGTTAAGTTGTACTTCTATTAAAAAAAATCTTTTGCTTAAAATAGATAGGGCCTATATTTATAAAACCAATAGTTTCTGAACTAAAAACAAATTAATTATATTTTTACTGAGCTTTTGAAACAGACATTGATTGTTATTCTCTTTGGTGGACAGAGATGTTACTCTTTTGTCAATGTTTCTGTAACGGTGTGTATTATTTCATTAATGCTCTTTGGTAGAATGTTTCTGAAGTAATGTTTATTATTGCATTTCACAATTATTACTAATTTTTAGTAAATGATAAACGAGAAAGTCTCTGCAGTGTATTATTATTATTATTATTATTATTATTTAGCACCGCGTCTTACTACCCGTTCGGGTTATACGCTTAAGTACTAATTACGTTAATGGTTAAGGAATTGGAAAGGTTGAATTTAGAGGCAGTGAACCCGCATTTGCGTGGAGGGAGAGTGGGAAACCATTTAGGGAAAACCACCCTCAGTTCACCCGACCGAGATTCGAACCTCGATCTCCCCGTCCTCGGCAGTCGAGCTCAACACGACTAGCGCGTTAGCCAACTACGCCACCTCTGCAGTGTAACATACTATTTTTTTTACTAAGCATCCAGAATTATTCTACATAGTATGTAGCTTTATTGATTCACTGGAAGATTGTTTATATTAATTAGTATTAATAATAATAATAATAATACTTAGCACCGCGTCTTACTACCCATTCGGGCTATACTCTTAAGTACTAACTACGCTAATGGGTTAGGAATAGGGAATGTTGAATATAGATAGCGTGAACCCGCATTTGAGGGGAGGGAGGGTGGAAAACCATTTAGGAAAACCACCCCCAGTTCACCCGACCGAGATTTGAACCTCGGATCTCCCCGTCTTCGGCAGTCTAGCTCAACACAAAACCAGCGCTTTAGCTAACTACGCCACCGAGGCAGGTTTAATTAATATTTGCTATAACAAATGAAGCATTTAAATAATTCAAAAAGAATAAGACAACCCTTCATTTTGCTTTACACCTAAATATGTGAAGTACCGGGGTGACTCTGTGGTAAAGTATTGGCGTGTAAAACAACGGCACCAAGTTCATGTCCCGTGTCAAGTTTTTAATTTTTCTACTCAACTGTTCATTATTATTTATTATAGTAGCCTATTATGATCGTTCCTGGTTATCAAAAGCATAGATATGTTTTTGGTCGGGGATTGGGAAGGGGAGGGGGGGGTCCGCAACCCTTCTGGAATTTGGTGGAGCCCCCGTACGGCTTTCTACGCCCTTGCAGGTGATAACATTTATATACCAGTTTATGATCATTTTAAAAGCTGTTTGTTTGTTCCAGGAGCATGGTGATTGCCACAATCCTATATGACGGTACCACAATGGTTGATGTGAGACAACTGCAGAAACAACTGCAGGCGAACGTCAAAATGAGTGAGAGAGTGGATAAAGTGGTTAGTTACTAAACACTTACTATTTCATTCGAGTTCATTTTAACACCGCGTTTTACCACCCGTTCATCTTATACGCATACGCACTAGTTAAGCTAAGGGTTTTTAGGGATTAGCAAGGTCATATTTAGAATAATTGTACTCGTATTTGCGTGGAGGGAAAGTGGAGAACCACTATGGGAAAACCATTATTAGTACACCCGACCGAGATTCAAACCTCGCTATCCCCGTCTTCGGCAGTCTAGTCTACTGCGAGAGTAGCGCCTTAGGCCATGCGGCCACCGAAGTGGGTTTCACTCGAGTTGTCTTGAAAAGTACGAGCGAGCAACATCTTCTGCTGACTGTGAGTACGTGTTCAGAATAAGATTTTTTTTACGATCCCGAATCTATTATTTTAAGTTTCCGATTCCAAAATCCCCTTGATAGCACAAACTAATATTAGAGCTAATTGATTAAATAGCTAAGCTATTATATTTGTTAGTTACAGTTATAAACCGCATCTCAATATTATAATCTTTAAATTGAAAAATGACACCTGTACACGGGAATCAAACCCGGGACTTTTGGCTTATAACGTCAATGCTCTCTCACCACTGAGCTATCCCGGAATAGCCACATATCTAGCCGACGATTTCCGCATGTCCATTACAGACTGTGCCTTAAAATATGAATTAAGAATGACCCAGGATAAGGGACAATTCCTGGATAGTGGTTAAAGCATTGGCGTTTTAAGCCAAAGGTCCCGGGTTCGATTCCCGTATCCAGGTGCCATATTTCAATTTAAAAAATATAATATTATAGATCGTTACAAAATTCGTCATCCGGTGGATCAGTGGGCCTTAAAGGTACAAATATTGGTATATTGAAATGTAGAGCTAATTTTATTCGACCTTAGTGGTCTTGGGGTAAAGTGATCGCCTGAGGATCTGATGCTTGTGGGTTCAAACCCAGCTAAAGATCGACGGATATTTGTAATGAGTGATACAAATCGGTAGCACAGCTTCCTTCGGAGGGGAAGTAAAGCCGTCGGTCCCATATAGATTGTGGCATGTAAAAGAATTCTTGAAGGTATGTAAAAATACCTTTTCCAGCAAAATTAGTAGACCCTTTCGCGCGCGCTCAAAGAAATTCAGTGTGGAAGGCGACGGAGTACCAACACATCTTCTGAATTCCCCTATTATATGGGCTTCCTTTAAGCAGATGTAGCAGGTGGCCCTAACCAGTGGAAGGTCTGAGTTCACGCCCAGCTGCGGATGAATATAAATCACATCAAACCAACCACTGACTTAAGAATAAGATAATTTTCATGTGAACTATATTAATTTCATTCAAAAAGAAAATGTTTAAACTTATGTAACTAAAATCTAAGGAAATAAAAGCCAAAATTTTAGGAACCAAAACCAGTTTAACTAAGGTAACGGATTCATCAATAATTTATGTATTTATTGGTCAATTTCAGAAGATATACTTGCCGAAATCTACCACTATATTATAGTGTAATAATTTCATGTTTGCTTTTTAATGTGTGTCTTGTTATTTTAATGTGTGCCTTGTTATTTTAATGTGTGCCCTGTTATTTTAATGCGTGCCTTGTTATTTTAATGTGTGCCTTGTTATTTTAATGTGTGCCCTGTTATTTTAGGGTGTGTCTCGAGCGGAGAACCGCGCCTTGTTCTGGATTCTGATGGTCCTGGCCATCCTGATAGTCCTGATCATTCTTCTCCTACTTCTCTGCTGTTTATGCCCGAGCTGCCCACTTTACGTCATACCCAAGTATGTCCCAGTATACTAATATAAACCTTCACTTGCTTTGGGGCTATCCGGGCCCAAAGGGAGGGGAGTTGCAGGGGATACATCGGGGGTCTAAAAGAGTCCTGGGAATTTCCTGTGAGCTCAGAAAATGTTTTCATTTATTGAAGACTAGCATTCACATTTCTACTACTAGTACTATCACTAAATTATTAACATAAGTAAACTATTTTTGGTTTTATTCCCCTAATTTTTTTAGATATAAAAGTATTAACTATAGGTGACCTGGCGGTCTAGGGGCAGGGTGTCTGACTTCTGTGTTGGGGATCCGGGGTTCAATCCTTGGTCACGGCACAGATTTATCTGATTTCCAAACCCTTCCTTCACCTCTGACAAGACGTGTATTAATCACAACTTGTGAATGATGTGGAAAGCCAGGCCTCCACCGTGGTTCGGATTCCACGTTAAACTGTAGGTCCTTCATTTCATCTCACAATAATCCTACCATTACACATTAGCGTAAGTGCGTATAACCCGAACGGGTAGTAAGACGTAGTGATAATAATAATAATAATAATAATAATAATGTTTTGTCTTATTTATTTTATTATTATTATTTTTAGATAGGATTAATTTTTTTCTTAGACAGGATCAATTAAAAATGGAAGGGGGCCCGAAAAGCTTTGTACCCCCTGATAAAATTTCTCTCAGAGGCCCTGAAGTTATCAATTTGCAGTGGTATACAGGAGCTCGGGTGACAGAACACACAAGTCACGTAGAAATACAATCATGTATAAGAGTCATACAACCATACGGAATAGAAACACAGTCCGAGTTCTGTCTACAGGGGCTATGAGATCTTTGTGCAGAAACACAACAGAAGTTTAAGGTGGTGGAAGTGTAGGGGACGCCAGTTAAGGTTTTTTGTTGGGTTTTTTTTTTCTTTGCAGTTTTTATAGCAAAACTTTTTTGATCGGAATAAATAAAATATCGCTCTAGTAAGAGCATATAGTTTAATTTTCTTCGCATTTGATATCACCAGTTGTAGAATATCTATCATGAGCATTTTCGCATTTGATGAAGAGGAAAACTTGTCAAATTCCAAGATATCCTCGACAGATATTAAAGAACTGTTGAGGGTACCATGTGAAGAAATAATGTTTCTACTGGAAAATTATTTGATTTATTTTGACCAAACAAGTATTTTGTTATAAAAACTGCAAACATTTTGACCTTTAACTCGTGATCCCTACATTAATGTATATTTCATTCCCCCTGTTAGCTCGCAAGGCTACCTTAATTAATTTATTTTAGCACCGTGTTTTACTACCTGTTCAGGTTATACGCATATGTATTAATTACGCTAATGAGCTAGGCATTAGGAAGGTTGAATTTAGAAGAAGTGTACTCGCATTTGCGTGGAGAGTGAAAAACCATTCTGAAAAAACCAACCTCATTACACCCGATCGGGATTCGAACCCCAATCTCCCAGTTATTGGCAGTCTAGTCTAACATGATAGTGACGCCTTAGACCGTGCGGTCACCGCAGCGCGTACCTTCATTAATAAAACTATGCCACTATTCCACAGGATACGACATACTGAGCTCACGCCAAATCATCCTGTTAACATTAAAGGCGACCCGCCTCGGTGGCGTAGTTGGCTAACGCGCCAGTCGTGTTGAGCCAGACCACCGAGGACGGGGAGATCGAGGTTCGAATCTCGGTCGGGTGAACTGAGGGTTTTTTCCTAAATGGTTTTACACTCTCCCTCCACGCAAATGCGGGTTCACTTCCTCTAAATTCAGCCTTCCCAATTCCTAATCCATTAGTGTAATTAGTACTTAGGCGTATAACCCGAACGGGTAGTAAGACGCGGTGCTAAAAAAAAAAACATTAGAGGCAAACACAATCTTGGTTGGGGGCGTCATGGTAAAGAAACGCAAAGCTTCGATTAGTAATATTTATTTTCCGACACAAATTTTAATGATATAGTTGCAGTTTGGTAATGAATCCATATATATCCACACTATTGGTTAGGGGGTCTAAGGCGCCAGACTCGCACTAGACTGGAGTGATACTTACAAGGATATTGAGGTTTGCATTCTGACTGGGTGCACCATGACTGGTTTTAGTGGTAGTACCATTGTAATCCAATGTGGATGCAACCCGCTTCAATGTCTGAATAGTCTAAGGCATCACTTTCAGTGATAGACCGGTCTGCTGAAGATGAGAAGATCAGGATTCAAATCCCAGTCAGGTGTACTGAGGGTGTATTTTCCTAAATTGTTTCCCCACTCTCGCTCCACTCAAATGCGACTAAATTTTCTATGAATATAGCCTACCTAATCCCTAAAACCATAGCGTAATTAGTAGTCTACATAAGTACGCGGATCTAAAAAAAAAAGCAAACTACCCTATGTGTTAAAACATATGTAGCAAAACATATATATAAAAAAGAGCCTATGTGTATAGTAATATGAGTTGTCTATTTAGAATTATTATAATATGATAGAAATATTATTTCTTTATTATATTCAAATAGATTGCATGAATAGCCAGTGAGCAGCTGTTTTCCTTAGAATTTTCCTCAAGTATTTGAGCTTTCCTGTGTATTCTACTGTGTGTTTGATCTACGCACGCTGCTTAAGGAAAACTTCAAGGGTGAGTTCTGAAGAGAATGTTCAGCTAGTTCTGAAAGATGAAGGACCTGGGATGCAGACAAAAGCTGTTCAAGGTAAAAAAAATTAATTAATATTTATTTGCATTTGTTTAGTGTTTTGTGTAAAAAATATTTCCATATATGGATATTGATAATATTTTTTTCCATTTGAATGAGGATTTTTTTTTTCTTCTAGGGATCGTAATTTTATTTTACCACCTTTACTATTTATTTTAAGCTGGCGTGATTTTGTTAGCCATCGATACACCGATGTATTCTTTTTCATGGTTAGCCCTAACACATCAAGTATATTTTAAATGAGCTCCTACATTATTTACAAAAATAAATAGTTTAACTAGAATACACAATTTTTACTACACTAGGGTATGTCCATAGTTCTTAAATATCACCCCTACAGCACGGTGACTTTGAATAGTTTAAAGCGTTAAAATTTTGACCAAACAAATATTATACTATCTGGATTTACTTTTAAGGGAAGACTTAAGACGTTAATAGTTTAGATTTAATAAATGATTGAATCAACTATATTAGAGAACATTTTGGGGAGTAATTAAAGTTTTCTTAATTCTTTATACGTAATTATTTTTATAATACATTACAAATATGGTCTGTCTCGAAAATGCAAATTGTATTGTGTCTCACAGCCGAGTGGATGGGTCACAGAAGAGAAGCTTGGAGCGCAGATAATAGAGAGCAGCAGTGGCGCTTTAACCACCGTAACAACCCTCACAAGAACAGGAAGGAATACGGTGGAGTGGATGGTGGTGCTATATTGGACGAACGCCGAGGAGGCCAAGAAGTGTCGGGCGCAGCCGCGGCCAACACACTCAGCAGTAGGGGGTCCATGCAAGAAGGACCCGCGATCATATACAGCCGGGAACTCCAACATCTCCAGCAGAGGTACAACCACAACAGGGAGGTTTATGTGGAGGACCTGGAGGGTGGCGAATACCACTCCTCGGGTCAGATATTAGACATCAACCAGGCCAGGGCACGTGGAAGGTACAGTGAAGACTCGCATCAATTTCATAAAGCCAAGTATGGTGGCAGAGAAGACAACAACACTCACAGGTTCAAGGTCAAAGATAGGGATACCCATGGACAGGAAGAACCGCGGTTGCGACACGAAAGGGCCCGCGGTAGGGATGCTAATGCCGAGGATGATCTGGATACTGATTCTATGCGTCAACACGAGGCTGATAGAGGTTCGGATATAGGCAAGGGAAGAATACAGAGAGAATACAGAGGGAACAGAGGGGAATATCGCATTGTCATCCAGAGGACCAACAACGGCGACGAAGAGGAGCAGGAGGTAGAGCTAGTTGATGAAAAAGAAATTAGTCCCGAATCTAGAAGAGAACAATTTTTCATTCGTGATGGTAATGCAGAGATTCTGCGGTTAGTGACCCGTGGAAGATCAATAGAGGATCAACAATACGTCCATACTGACCAGGTCAGTGATACCAGACAGCAACAAAGGCCATTTACCTTAGTGCCTGTGCAACAAAACGAAACACAGCAGCAACAACAACAGCAACACGTCAAAATAGAGAATGGTAAGGATATATTGATGCAGAGATTTATTGAAGACCAGAGACACAACACCGAGGAGCAGCCCCCTGTGACTAAGGCGGCAGATGATAGTCACATCACAAGCGATAATGTGACAACGACGTTTAACAGTGTTCAACAACAAGACGAGCTCGTCAGAAGGTTGCTGGAAGAAGAGGAAGCTCGGTTGACTAACATGAGACTGTTGAGTGAGGCACTTGCTCAGCACAGGGAGCAGGAGACACAGATTTTAGCCCCAGTGGAACAACATGAGACACAGAGCCTGCCCGGGCAGACCACTATGGCCACCCAGACTGACGTGGATACAAGCACACAGACAGAGCCACTCTATCTCATGAGACCACCTCGTCGACGAACTAGAAGTGACAACGATGACTCCTTTACTGAGGGTGAAGATAAAGAAGGTGATGATGATAAAGAAAAAGATGAAACCATATTTTCGCCCGTGGAAGGATCAGTTGTGCCGTGGGTGAAGCGCCAGAAAAATAAGAAAAGAAAGCATTCCCGATATAGAAGTGATCTTAAGTACAAGCGTTTAGGAGGAAGTTTTGGTAAAGGTTGTGTAAGCAGTCTGAAGAGGCATAAGATAAAGACACCCATAATGGAGGAGACAGAAAGTGCCCTTGAAGCTGCGGAGAAAAGCGCTTCGAATGGGAAAAATCAGAAAACTGGGAACTACTCCGAGAACAAATCAAGTATGTTGAGGCAAAGAAATAACAAGGTAAAACTTGTAAATGTGGAAGTGAGTTCCGTTAAAAAAAATAAACGAGAGAAACACACAGATGAAGTAGAAGAGGAGACGCCATCAGACTCTCTTGAAGAGAGACCAAATAAAAAAGATTCTTTACAAAAAAGGGAAAGTCATCATGGCGCGCTCACGGAATCTACAATTGATGGTTCCAGGTATGAGGTTACAAACTTAACTGTCAGATCCTCGAGAGAAAAGATTCGACGATCACAAAGTAGGGGGCGCGATGATCTCTCTAGTCCAGCGGATAGATCTCGAATTAGGGATCCTTCATCTCACCAAGAAAGTCCCAAAATATCAATAAAACATTCAAGAAACTATCAAAAAATAAGACACGAAAGTCTCGATAGAAAAGATTTCCGGGATGGAGTAAAATTTCATGACAGTCCCAGGAGAAGATCTAGAGATGGCTCAAGAAAAAGAGAGTCAAACTTTGGAGATACCATCGATCACAGGCGTTCAAGATATGACGTAGAATTCGAAGACGGTTCCGATATAGAAGTGAAACGAGGTTCACGAGAGAGAGAGGACAGTCATGATAGATACAATGAGGAGTTAGCAGAAAAAAGTAGCGGATCAAGAGTAATAAAACAGTCCAGACAAAAAGGTCTTGTACAAAACGAGATTTATGATAAATATACTTTCCAGCGTGGTGAATATGTTGAAAATAGTCCTAATAGAAAAATAAAGCAACCATTTCAACAAAGATATTTTTCTCAAGATGATACTTATGAAAATAAAACTGAATCCCGTGATTTAAGAAATCAAGAAAATACAGAAAACAGAGTCAGACAGCGATCAAATGAAAGAGATTATTCAAGGAATTATGATTATGAAGAGGAAAATTCCCACTACGAACCAATATTTCAAGAAACTCCTGAAAGAAGGATGAGAAAACAATCAACAAGGGCTCAATTGACTCCAGAAGAAAGTCCAGAGAGAGGAACTGCACGTGGTGGAGATTCTAATAACAATACACGTGACCAGTTTACTTGTGAATATAGCTCAGAAAGAAGATATGCACATGTTGAAAACGAATCAAGAAGCCAGAAAAAAAGATCCCGTAGACAAGGTAGTCCAGAAAGAAGGAATGCGCTGGATGAAGATTCATTGAGAAGTCCAGAAAATAGAGCTTTTGGCAAGACTACCAGGAAATATAGTCCAGAGGAAATAAATGAACGTGGTGAAGATTCAATCAGAGGAAGTACAAAAAAAAGAGCAATTAGTCAGTCTATTAGGAAAGATAGTTCACAAACAAGTAATTCACGTGATGATAAATCCCCTAAAAGAAGTCAAGAGAGAAGAATGCATGGTAATCCTATCATCGAAGATAATCTAGATAGAAGAACAATACTGGATGAAAATTCATTTAAAGAAAGGACCGAGCAAATAGTGAAGAATCGGTCAACTACAAAATATTCCACTGTGGAAGATAGCCTTGAAAGAGAAATCTCACATAGAGGGGTTTCTTACCCAGATGACTCTGAGAGAATGCCAAAGGAACGTTTCAACAAAAAAGGCTCAAAATCAAACGTGAATACTGGATACAATAGAAAGGACTTAAAAAATTACAGTGAAAGTCCAGAAATAAATGAATCAGATGACCCGGTTCAGAAAAATGATGCCAGACAATATAGTGTCGACAAGAAGTCCCTTAGTCTAGAAAGGAAAAACGAACATTCCAATCAGACTCATTCATACAGGTATGAACATTCTGATAATGCATCTTTAAACGTGAGTTCAGAGAGGAGATCCAATGAATATTCCAGTCAAAGACAATCGTCCCAACGTGAACCTTCCCCTGCTTTCACTAACGATTCTTTAGAACAACCTACTAATACAGAAACATCTCGTGAAGTGAAACGAGAGCAAACTAGACAGAACAAATCTCCTTCACCTCAAGTAGAAATAAAGGTACCAAAGAAAGCGGATAAAAAAGCCACTTTGGCTGCTAATATAAGTTCTCGACGTCCCTCAGCTTTAAGTAGCAAGGAGGTAGAACGGAGAAAAAGAGACAGACAGTCTCTTTCAGAGCCTGATCACAATCAAAAACTAGTTCCTCAGAAACAATTCGACGAGAGAGTTCGGGCAAAGTCGATGACACAGATGAACGATCAACCAGAGGCTCCTTTAACCCGCAGGCACACATCACTGCCGACCAAAGGAAACAGAGAAAACTCTAAAACATCATCTAGGTATATGGGTTGGTATAAGAACAAAAAAGAAGAGAAAGAAAGGCAAAAAAGGGAGGAGGATGAGAAGAAAAGAGAGGAAGAAAAGAAATTAGAGGACAATAGATTGAAAGCAATGCGGGTCATGAAGAACGTGGTAAAATTAGAAAAGGACTTCAAGCACAAAGGGAGTGGTATCGAAGTCGAGGTCACAGCTGAAGACGATATCGGGAAAGAGGGCAAGAGAGTTTCAGAGGAGAAAGTGGGAGAGTTTCACATATTGAAAGTTTCTGGTTTCGAGGATGACTTGGACTCTGGTATTGCCATGTCCTCTTTGACGGCCCCTGGTGTCTGCATGAAAAAGAAGAACCAACAGTTACTGGAGAAGAAGAGTGTTTTCACAATAGCTTATGACGACGTGCAGACCAAACAACTGAGACCTGACAGCACGTCGCCACAGTACTGACAACAGGATAGAAAAACATGAACATGTAAATAGAAAGGTTTCTAGCAGTAAAATATCCCTGCACCGCTGATTTAAAAATAATAATAATACAAGGGTGCCCCCACAATTTTAAAAGAGAAAAAAAATCCGTGATTTAATGTTTAAAAAATCAAAATACTTTATTTTCTATAAATAATTATGTTTTGAATGCACATAAAATTAATCAAATATTATTTTAATTAAAAATAGTGTTTGATAATATACAAAATAAGAGATTTCTCTTCCATAGACAGCCAGATACACCATTTTCTCTGATCGACTATCAAATTCCTTGATAGTCTCCTGATTTTCCTGACAGATATAAATTCCCTGACATTTACAGGTTTCCTATCTTTCCCTGACCATCATGAATAATACTTACACTACCTTTATTGCATTCAATTTTGACATTATAAAATAAAATATTAATAAATAAATTAGCCTAAACTTTTGTTTACTATAATACTAATTAATATGTCGATAAGTTGTGTGGAGGCTGTTCAACCAAGCATACAGCATTTATTCAATGTTGAATAAAATATATAAGTAATGTTTTGTTACCTGAAACCACACCATCTAACCAGAGCCTACATTGCATATTGAGAAAGTAGCTCAAAAATATATTTTTTTAATACATTAATTGATTCATCTGATATTTGTATTGGTTTAAGTGTAACTAAATCATCAAGAGTAATAACTTTAAATATATATTGTGGTTTTATATCAACATGTTTTAAATGATATGATTAAACTGAAATAGTTACAATAATTTATAGATATGGCATCTGTATATATGATTAAAAAACAAAATATTTTCATTTTGAAATGTTGTGACTTATTTAATACTGCCTCACATCATTTCCTCCTAAGTTTTTTTTATTCTTTATTGTATTACCAGGATAAATGTTTATGAAATAAATGGTACGGCGCACCGCACAGACTTTCTCTCTCTTTCTATAAACTCGTAAGATTTCTGAACGGAATAATGTACATTGTATCATCACCACTCCACATAAGAACACGCATAAAATAATATACAATGATATAGAATCAATGAGAAAAGAGGCGCATCTTTGTCCACCTAAGAGCATTTCAAACAGTTTAATGTCTTCCACAAGGGTCAACACTTCGTATTAAAATTTCGATTTCTGGTTAAAATTTTAACATTTTATAAGGTGTTGCAGATCTTCAAGTCATCGCATTGATATTTAATTATTCATTTATACATTTTGACCAATAAAAAATGTAAATATTGACTATTGAGTCTAAAATGGAGATAGATCATTGCTATGCAAACATTTCTCCTAAGAGCTTTAAGGAAAAATAACATACTTTTTTAGATACTTATATTTAATTACTCTATGGCATTGGAGAATTATTGCGTTAAGACTTAAGTAGTATATGTTTACAACTAAAGCTCACAAAATTGTATTAATATATTTGCAAATATCTCAGAAACTGTTGCTTTTATAAAAATATATGTCAAATAAAAGTTTTTTATTTCTAATAGTCCTACAATTTTGCAATGATAAGTTGTTTAGTTTCTCAAATAGTTGTGGAGATACGGAAATTAACGCTTCTGTAAAGTACCCTAAAAATCATTTTCATAGGAAAATGAAAATAGCCAGTTTATTTATAATCTTAATCAACGCCTAGATACGAATTTTAATCAAAATCGTTTGAGCAGATTTTGAGAAAACCAAATTTTTCTCTTTTCGCCCTTCAGTAAACTACCCTTAATTTTAAGTTTTTATAGACACACAGACAGACGGCATTGCAAAGACTATTTTTTAGGGTTCGGGGGGTCATGAGACGTCGACATCCATCAACATTTCAGGTTAGTTTTTTTTTACGGTCGCAATACTTAAACTTTAATGTCCAAAAAGTTAAAAAAATTCATATAATTGCGTATAGATTGAAAGTTATTGATTTTATAAAAATATGTTTCGGATAAAATATCTGTATTATAAATATATATACATATTTGTAATGCTAAGTAATTTCATATCTCAAATAGTTTCGGAGCTATTATAAAAAATGTTAATTTACGCATCAGACCGGAGCCCTTAAAGCCATTTTGCCGAAATATTGAGAGTAGCCATTTTGTTTGGAATATTTATTAATGTTCATAAATGAAATTTAATCAAAATCGTTAGAGCCGATTTTGAGAAAATCGACTTTTTCTCTTTTTGCCCTTCAGTAAACTACCCTTAATTTTAAGTTTTAATAGACACACAGACAGACGGCATTGCAAAGACTATTTTTTAGGGTTCGGGGGGTCATGAGACGTCGACATCCATCAACATTTCAGGTTAGTTTTTTTTACGATCGCAATACTTAAGCTTTAATGTCCAAAAAGTTAAAAATATATATATAATTGCGTATAGATTGAAAATTATTGATTTTATAAAAATATGTTTCGAATAAAATATTTGTATTATAAATATATATACATATTTGTAATGCTAAGTAATTTCATATCTCAAATAGTTTCGGAGCTATTATAAAAAATGTTAATTTACGCATCAGACCGGAGCCCTTAAAGCCATTTTGCCGAAATATTGAGAGTAGCCATTTTGTTTGGAATATTTATTAATGTTCATAAATGAAATTTAATCAAAATCGTTAGAGCCGATTTTGAGAAAATCGACTTTTTCTCTTTTTGCCCTTCAGTAAACTACCCTTAATTTTAAGTTTTAATAGACACACAGACAGACGGCATTGCAAAGACTATTTTTTAGGGTTCGGGGGGTCATGAGACGTCGAAATCCATCAACATTTCAGGTTAGTTTTTTTTACGATCGCAATACTTAAGCTTTAATGTCCAAAAAGCTAAAAATATATATATAATTGCGTATAGATTGAAAATTATTGATTTTATAAAAATATGTTTCGAATAAAATATTTGTATTATAAATATATATACATATTTGTAATGCTAAGTAATTTCATATCTCAAATAGTTTCGGAGCTATTATAAAAAATGTTAATTTACGCATCAGACCGGAGCCCTTAAAGCCATTTTGCCGAAATATTGAGAGTAGCCATTTTGTTTGGAATATTTATTAATGTTCATAAATGAAATTTAATCAAAATCGTTAGAGCCGATTTTGAGAAAATCGACTTTTTCTCTTTTTTCCCTTCAGTAAACTACCCTTAATTTTAGGGGTAGATATCCAATTCCAAAAACCCCTCGGGGCAACCCTATGAAAACCCTAGATATCAAGTTTCAGCTCAATCGGTAAAATAGTTTAGGCTCTAGTTGGAGGTACAGACAGACAGACAGACAGACAGACAGACAGAAAGACGGAAATTCAAAAACCACTTTTTCGGATTCAGGAAGTCATGAAACGTCAAAATTCATCAAAATCTCGAGTTCGATTTTTTTGACGATCACCATACTTTCTCTACCTGTAAGATAGAGAGAAAGTAAAAAGTGATATTAATTAATTAAATACTAATATGTTATCGAGTAGAGTAGAGTAGAGTTTTTACTATATGTACTATATTACTATGTTACTAAATCTATATAAAGTTTTGTGATACTGGAAAAAAAAATCAATCTTTCAACAGTTTCACGAATATTATTTTATTTTAATGTGCTACCAACTTTAAAAAAAAGTAATTGTATATGCACTTGTTCAATAGAGTATAGGGCCTACGAAATTTTATAAACATTTCAACAAACAAACAAACAAACACGAGAAGTTATGGTTTAGAAGACTATTCTAATGTTCATGAGTGAATTTCCCTAATTTGTATTATTACATATATGTAAGTTATACTACAAAGTAAAACTATAGAAAACGTGGCATAATCTCTTATGACGTTTTTATATATTTGTATCCTTCAATATTATATATATATATATATATATATATATAATGGCTATATACAAAAAACTGTGGGTATACATCAATATTATATTCACCCACAGTATATATATATATACACACACCAAGTGTCCTTCAATATTAAATATTCGCCTGTACTGTTGGACAGACAACAAAAACAGTGTAGTTGGCGATTCAGTAGTAAACCCTCTTGTAATACCTCCTACCGGCTCTTGTGTGCCTGGTAGCTATTAGTCTACAAAATATGAATAAGACCGCATCGTGCACGCACTAACTTGATGGGGTTATGGGTGAGAGGGAGAGTGGGGGTGGGGTGGGAAGAAGAGTTGGTTGATGACGTTTAGGGCCGGCGTTTAGGGCATAAGTTGTCACTTTTGATAAATACATATTAGTCAGTATCATCAATATCTATAAAATAAAAGAATTACGACAGAAAAATATCATTATCAATGTTTTAGACCTAAAAAAAATATGTTTATATAATAAAACTACTTACTACCTACCTTACCTACACCTACCATGTCAGTTTTAATACGGCTGATATGAGCGCCGGCGTCAAATCCTCATTTAAAAAAAAAGCATTTAAATAATAAAGTTAAAACAAATAAAATTACATTATTTAGATTAATTTTGGCAATGGTCAATCAAATATAAAATTTAGCTATTCGATAATTTCAGGAATGTTTTTGAACAGTCCTCAAATTTCAACATCAATAAAAACTGAGAATTTATTATAGAAGTACTCGTATTTTGTGTAGATTTAGAAAATAAACAACTATGGGTGAAGAATGACCCTGCGCACGAGACAATCCCTGGATAACTATGTGGAGGCATTGATTGGCGCGTTGAGCCAAAGGTCCCAGGTTTAATTCCCGTGTCCAGGTGTCAATTTTCAATTTATTCGGATACGACGATTTAGAGCAATAGTGCAGGAGGAGCCAGTCCAGGACAGGATAGAGAAGGCACGATTAAGGTGGTACGTTCATGTGAGAGGAATGGAGAGGGAAAGAAAGGATGGCTAGGAGGATGTTGGATATGGAGGTAGGGGAGTAAGAGGCCGAAAATAGAGGAAGACTAAGGGGCAGATAGATGGCTGAAGGAAGTGAGGAGGAATGTGGAGGAGAGAGAGGAGAGGACTGGGCCAAGGTGAAGGGAGAGAGGTGGTGGGAGGAAAGGAGGCGGTGAAGAGGCTTATTTTTCGAACAAACCCAGCCAGTGTCCAGTGATGATGATGATGATTCAGTTACGACTGATTTCAGTAAATATAATCTTTCATACAGCAAACTTCATTATACTACTATAAAGCCACATGGCTGACTCACTCACTGACATTAATGTTTACCCACTTCCAGATGAGCTAAGAACTTGAAATTTGGCAAGCTTATAGCTACTAGCCTGTAACCGACGGGAAAATTCCAAAAAATTATAAATTTTAATTTTTAACTTCCGAAAAAATTTCAAAATGGTGGAGCAACTTTAAAGTCGGTGCGATATATACAATACAATACCGGTAACTTTAAGTTGTTAAGTTCAAAACAACGCTGGAATTACATTAGTTTACATCCACTTGCAAATAAAACTCACTGGTGGTTTTGGGGGCAGAGCCCCCAACGAGTAAAGCAAGTCTTTCATATATAGCCTATTTAAATCTTTCTTTGAACTCGGTTTCATTATTGATGACAAATGCACGTCCGTTTATGATATCTCAGGTATTAGTTTCTTTTCGCAAAAGAAAACTGCTGTCTGCCCACTTTTATTCACATATATTTGGTTGGCAAAAATATTTTTTTGGGGAATCGATCTTTAGTGAGTGCTGTATAACTGTGTTCTCTCCTTTAACTTCTTATATATGTAATATTTAATCAAGGATGTTTGAGGTTATGACCCAAAATGTCGCATTTATAGACAGAATTCCCATGTACAGTAATAAATAGCTTCATACAAAATCTTCCAGTTCCAGTAACCCAACTTTTCTAATAAGCTTGATTATTTTTGTAAATTGCTTCGAGCTCATATGAAGCTTCATTTTATTTCACACGTTTTAACACGAGAGATATTTAGCAGTCTATCCTTATTTTATATTGTGGGGATGAAGAGGTCACTAAATAGAAATGCATCCGCATTAATGTGAAAAGAGAGAACCATATTATAAATAATCTGTGGAAAACCAACCCCGATGAACAAAACCGGGAGCCGAACCTCGAGTTAGCTGTCACCGGTGAGCTTGATGCCTTAGACCGTGTGTCCACCAGTACGGGTATAAATTAAATGGGTAAAATGATAAATATTTTTCAATTTAAAGAATATGATATTTAGATGCGGCTATAGCCGTACTTAACTATAATAGCTTTGCTATTTACTCCATCATAACATGATAAAGATTTATTGCGCGTTAAAAGGGGGGAAACTCTTTACATATTGTTGTACGCATTGATTTTTTTTATAGGAAGAAAATGTGTTTGTTCCTTTATTACGAAATCGCTTTCTACACAATTTTATAGAAATGTTTTGGTGTTTTTTTTTAAGTCAATAATCTCTTTGTTTACAATACAAAGATTTATATTTTTATGAAATATGTAAAATACCAAGCTTAATATTTATTTGGATCCATTCAATTCAGATCCTTTTAGTTCATCATCTATCAAATACTTTTATAAGCTATTATTATAATTACCCAATCAATCAATATTTATTAAGTCATATAGTTAGATTAATCAATCTGAAAAGACTTGAGGTTGTATGATCAATGGCAAATTATAAAAACATCTTCTTGACTTGCTGAAAATTCTGATATCCTGATACTGTGGACCCTATATTTCGTTGTTGCAAGCTACGTAGTTATTATTTTTACCGAGAAAGTACGTACACTCACCGAAAGAGATAGATAATAAATAACTCCGCCATTTTGATTTAAATGATAAAATGAGAGACGTCCTACTGAAAAATTGTATAATGAAACAGAAATTAGTTAGGTACTGGTAGGAATAAAACTTTTATAAAATACAAATTATTTTGCGGTAAATATAGTAAAACATTATACTATTATTATCATTATATTAAAAGCTACAGATGCAGGTTATACGACTCTATGTAAACATATTAATTTAAGAAAATGGTTTAATACATTTTATAGCTGTAGATAAATTGTCTTTCTATCTGAATCTGGCTGCATGTATGCAATTATTACTGAAGGTACCTTATTATCAAAGTAGACGTTTGTGGAATCTAGATACAACTATTTTAGTGAAATACTTATTACATATAAATAAATACAAGTAGGCCTATGCAAAGAAAAAATAGTAGAAATAAATCAGTTTTTATAGACTATTGTAAATTATATTTGATAACAAACCGAACCATAGTTTTATAAACGTTTATTTAAAACTTAAAAGCTATAAAATGTATAATCCATCAAGGTAAAAATGTTACCTCTTATGGTAAACGTAGAGTAGTATCACATAGATTCACGTGAATATCTCCGAATTTGGTTTTTTGAACTTCCTTCGTCCGACACTTTGGAAACACTGTGCTCAAACGCTTTTTTTTTTAATCAATCATGAAGCAGTAAAAATAACATTCAGCGTTTGGTGCACTCTTTACAACATTAGCGTGTCTTCTTCATTCTGTTTGTCAGATTATAAATTAAGCATTGAAAGTGGCAAAAACATTTTTTTAAATATAAGAAAGAATTTATAAAATTTGCCGTAAATTAAAGTAAAAAAAATCAGCTATACATAAGATTTAAATACTACTCCTCTAATATGTACACTAAGATATTTTCCCTCGTGGCCTATACTATCAGAACCAAAACTATTTAAAATTTAAATAAGTATTTATGTTAACGGTTTTTAAATTAACAAAACTTGTTATATACTGTACTAAACTTACCCCTTTAGAATATTATTGTTTTTTTTTAGCACCGCGTCTTTCTATCCGTTCGGGTTATCCACTTATGTTCTAATAACGCTAATGGTTTTAGGGATGAGGAAGGTTATATTAATAAGAAGTGTACTCGCATTTGCGTGGAAGAAGAATATTGGAAAACTATTTAGGAGAAACCACCCTCAGCATGCCCGACCGAGATTCGAACCCCGATCTCCCCGTCATCGGCAGTCTAGTCTATTGCGAGAGTGACGCCTTAGACCATGCGACCACCGAAGCTCTCGAGGACAATCTTAAGTGGCCAAGGGTAGCCAAAATTATAAAATAAATGGTACGGCGCACCGCACAGACTTTCTCTCTCTTTCTATAAACTCGTAAGATTTCTGAACGGAATAATGTACATTGTATCATCACCACTCCACATAAGAACACGCATAAAATAATATACAATGATATATAATCAATGAGAAAAGAGGCGCATCTTTGTCCACCTTAGAACATTTCAAACAGTTTAATGTCTTCCACAAGGGTCAACACTTCGTATTAAAATTTCTATTTCTGGTTAAAATATTAACATTTTATAAGGTGTTGCAGATCTTCAAGTCATCGCATTGATATTTAATTATTCATTTATACATTTTGACCAATAAAAAATGTAAATATTGACTATTGAGTCTAAAATGGAGATAGATCATTGCTATGCAAACATTTCTCCTAAGAG
>CABFWB010000526.1:100787-111407 GCA_902151455.1 Timema bartmani
TGTATTATAAATATATATACATATTTGTAATGCTAAGTAATTTCATATCTCAAATAGTTTCGGAGCTATTATAAAAAATGTTAATTAACGCGTCAGACCGGAGCCCTTAAAGCCATTTTGCCGAAATATTGAGGGTAGCCAGTTTGTTTGAAATATTTATTAATGTTTATAAAAGAAATTTAATCAAAATCGTTAGAGCCGATTTTGAGAAAATTGACTTTTTCTCTTTTTGCCCTTCAGTAAACTACCCTTAATTTTAGGGGTAGATATCCAATTCCAAAAACCCCTCGGGGCAACCCTATGAAAACCCAAGATATCAAGTTTTAGCTCAATCGGTAAAATAGTTTAGGCTCTAGTTGGAGGTACAGACAGACAGATAGACAGACAGACGGAAATTCAAAAACCACTTTTTCGGATTCAGGGAGTCATGAAACGTCCAGATTCATCAAAATCTCGAGTTCGATTTTTTTGACGATCACCATACTTTCTCTACCTGTAAGAAAGTAAAAATATGTATCTAAATTCAACAAAACCTGAAATAATATTTATTTTATTTATAATTATTATGATTGTTTCTTTGAACGGGTCCGATACCTTAGCTGAATCGGTAGCGTATCTGCCTAGTGAGCTAAGAGTCCTGGGTTCGATTCCTAGCATGGCCTAAAAATTAATCATTAGCTAAATGTGGGTTTCACCTTTCTCAGTGATGAATTAACGGCTGGGGGATGGACTGTGTCTGTTTTAAATTTAAGTTAGTTTATAAGTCGTGTGCTGATATAATCTGTTGGTTTAGAAAGTGCAAATTAAATACTTCACACAAATGAAAAAAAAAAATTCAAAGACCATTGGACCATAATAGGTCAAAGATGCCATAAATGTTGATATTAAGTTTAAACGTTTAAACTTTTTGTACACCGCGCTAGTTCAGTCTCTCTCTCTCTGTTTCCACCAATGGAATGAGTAAAGTAGAATTGAGATGAAATATATCCGCATTTGCATGAAGGGAGAGTGGGAAACAATGTAGGAAAACAACCCCGTCAGTTCACTCGATCGGGACTCTTTATTACCGAGCTCCCTGTTACGCGTTAGCGGTTAGACCCATGCGAAGACCAATGCAATTTATATCTACAGTTTCTTTAACGTTGACATAAAGTATGTTTATATTTTCTTAATCTACAATTGTACCAACATTCAACTATTCCATCCCGGCTCGACAATCACAAAGTATCTCTTTTAAAACACACTGTTCAATTACTTCAATAAACAAGGAGAGGTGGTGCCATACATTTGGCTCTTTTGTCTACCACTTTTACAATTTTAGGTTTATATTTTACTTTCCTATCAAGAGAAAGTATCAAGAAAATTTTCGACCTCCAGATAATGATGAAAGTTTATTTTTATTTTGACTCCAGCCCTCAAATAATTAAGGGTAGTTAAATCATGAGTGATTTTTTTTAAAATTCCAATCGTTTCGAAAATGGTTCTATCTTCAATTATTTAATTTTTTTATAACTTATTTATTAAATGTTTTAGCACAGTGAACTTATTTCTAAGGTAGCTAAACAATACCAAAAACATGTTTAAAATGCTTGTCAATAAGATAGTGAAAATACTGTGAAACATTCCTAAAAAAAAATTGTTATTTCCCGCGTGTGTAACCTGTTATATATAGGTTATATAGTCTAAAAAACAAACAAAAAAACAGCCATCCATCCATCCTAGCCAGCCAGTCACCGCCATTTTCGAGCGTGTACTGCAATACGAGACTTGTTATGAGGAGTACAAAGGTTAGGAGAAGGTATCAAATACGTTTGTTTCCCTCATAATGGTTACTTGAGGTTATGTTGCCTTGATACAACCTGCGTAAAAGTGCTGTTGCGCGTCTTTCTTTGGGAGCGACTAAGAAATTAAGGAATGCATGCATGCATCCATCACATTTATCTATTTCAGGAGTATTTTTGCACAATAAAATGTGATTATGGATTATATGGTGGATATGCTTTAATGCTACTGTACCGCTACTGATACTACAAATAATAATAATAATAATAATAATAATAAATTCTAGAAGTATTAGTAAAATTATAAATTATATGTTTTGGAAAATATTGTACGCTCACAAAGAAATTTATTGAACATGTATTATTTATTAGAAATTATACCAAACATATTTTCAAACAGTGCGAGCTGATTGTGTAAATTACTACTAATTATAACATCTACTACATCTACAAGGACAAAATTAAAATTTATTGTAAAAATGTTAGGAATTTTTTATCACACCTTTTAACAATTAAATCTTATTTGTCACTTTAAAAAAATAAACTAAACTATGATAATTTTTGTTTCTATGAAATTAGTCAATATAGTGTATTGTGTGATATGATAAACAAATTAAAATTTTCATAAAACTAATCATACTATTTAAATAATCTAATATTGTAAGTACATAATTTATAAAGATTCAATTTATTCTTATAAAGGCAAAAGTACAGTTGTAAGTAAAACAAAAGTAATACTGTAGTTGAAAAAAAAAGTGCACTTTCCAAACCCATCAACTATATCAGCGACTTACAAATTACTTAACTTAAGAGTACACTACGACCCATAAATATAACACACGTCTAGATATTTTATTAATCGAAAAGCGGGACAAAACAGTTACCAAACAGTTAGCCTAGATATTGTGACCACGATCGAGAATCGACTCAAGGATTTATATCGGGGCACATTAAACACTTAGCCACGGAGTCGTTCAATAACATAAAATTTAAATAGTATAGTTGTATAGCAAAAATTAAATATTTGAAATATATGTATGGTATAAACCAGTAGCTTGAGGGGGGCTCGAGCCCCCTTCCGTAGTTTGGGGATGCCCCGAAATCTACGCAGATCTCAAGAGAAAATAAAATGGCGGGGAAGGGAGGTTGCAACTAAATGTGACCACCGTATAGTTCTTGGCTAATATTGTCAAGTGTTTTACAAAAAAATATAAGGATATAAACCTTTACCTATTATAAATAATCGGTGATTTTTGTGACAGTATGCTATGGTCAAGCCAACTTTAATTTAGGCCTATTTATTTATTATTTTGTTAGATTATCATATTTTTAATAGTAAAAATATAAAGGATCAAGTTAACAATTACCAATTTAAAAAAACGTTCCAAAAAAAGTTTCTAGGTGTGTATAATGGTAAAAAAAAAAAATTGCCTCCGGTGGTTGGGGATACATACCTCCCCCCAAACCCACTTTAGCCCCTCCTACTTCGCAATCCTGCGTACGCTACTGGTATACACACACAAAACACAAATGTATTTTTTGTATAAAATGTAATATTCTTAAATATGGCAATTATGTTTGTTTTACGTTTGAAGTATTGTATACAAAGGTCCATCATAAGGTTTTTTTTTAAACTCAAAATACGATACAAGGTTTTATGGGCCAAAAGTAAACAACAAGTATACTAAGAGCACATACGTATGGAGAAGGTCATTGCCACCCATTCACGCAATGTTTGTCGAGAATGGTTGTATATGGAATATAAACACAACAAAACACTGGATAATAAGAATACAAGGCTTATCTCCAGTTTCACCCGTGAAAGTGAACTGGAAAGCCGAGTACTTTAATCCTAGGCCAATAGAGAAAGATCAACATTACAACAATATATTATTGGCTTACTGAACACTCAACTTTATAATGTGGAAGCATAACAAAAGGTTTTACATTAAATATATTAATTAGAAAGCTCCTCAAATATACAAAACTATTTTAGAATAGCATATTATACCAACTTATGACAAAACAGGTAAAAAAACTTGATATTATTATTATTATTATTATTATTATTATTATTATTGGAATTCCATTACCTTAACTGACTCTCTTAGGGTGGAAAACGTTCAAAGAAAATTTGTTGCTGCATGCTATGATAAATACTTTAGTAACCGGATTTATTATGATTATGATAGAATTCGAAACCTATTAGGGCTCCAAACTCTCTTCTCGCGTAGACTTTATTGTGATGCCCTTTTTGTTTTTAATATTTTCAATAAAAAAATTATAATAACATAATTTCTTGCAAATTTGCCCTTGATCATGTAGGCGTTCTTATCCCTTCTCGGGCTTCTCGTAATCAAAAATTATTTTTTCTTAATAGCTCTTACAAGGTAAGCCCTATAGGTCGTTGTATCCATAGTGCCAATTCTAGATTTGTCGAATTCGACTTTTATCATAAAAGGAAAGCTAAACTCAGAGAGTTATTTAAGGATATCCCATATCAATAATTTATCTTGTAGAGGTTCTGCCTATATTATTTAATACTATTTAAGTTTACATTGTTTAAGTTTACAATATTCTGATCTATTTTTTGCATAATGTTACTGCTTTTAACCACTATTTGGTTATTTATTTTTAATGTTACTTTTTATTCTTATCATTATTAACTACTTTTTTGTCTCGTGGTTGTTTATCGGTATATGGCATTATTTGGCCATTTTTTGTCTATCATGTTTTCTTATGTAAATGTATGTATTGTAGGGTATGTACTTGTGTGCTTTTCAGTGCTGGCCTGTTATAGGTCTTACGACTGTTGGTCGGCACTATAATAAAGGAAATTGAATTGAAATTGAATTGAAATTATTATTATTATTATTATTATTATTATTATTATTATTATTAATGATATATTCTAGAATGCTTGTCAGCTAGATCAATACTAGGGGGCTTGACTGATCCGGTGGTCCTGGTTTCTAACCTCACCACTTAGTTTTATTATTCATGGTTTTCTACACTTTATTGAGATTAATCCATTTGTTTGAAGTTCATCTACGTCACTCTGGTTTACAAAGATTGATTAGTTCAAGCTACCGCTAGCCCGAATTGGTACGGGGCTACCACGGGTTTAAAAACGGGGGATCGGAGGGGGTCCGGACCCCCCTTTTGAATTTGATAGATCCCAGCTAGAGAGCTAAAATTATAGTAACATTTTCTATTGGACCTTCCTAGACAAATTAGCTTCATACGCACTTGGGGGTTACACCATTACACGTAGCGTTAAAATAAGTATTTTGTCGGGTGCAAGCTACATTATTTTCTTGTGTAAATGTTTTGTATATTTATTATTTGAACTAAATATTTCATGGTAAGATATTTTCACCTCTGGTCCGGTCGTTTGGCCAAAGTAACAAAATAGTCCACTCATTGTTTCCAAATAAAGTACTCTGTGTAGGCCTATATCAAGCTTGAATGAAATCGGAAGCAATAATGTGTTAATAATTTGTTGTTTCGTTTGAAAGTCCTTTAATTAAGTATATAGAATTTGGTTAAAATCGAGTGAAATTAGCTATTCGTCTTAAGTTTTTTTTCTTCAAAATTGTGAATACCTTTGGCATAGTAAAAAAAATATGCACCTCAAAAATACAATCAAGTTATTCGTGTACAAAGTTTAGTTTGCAAAAATTGTTTTTTTAAAATCATTTAAATTATTCTTATATTATTAGGAGTGGAACACATCAACAGATACAAGCGTCCTCTTAATCTTTTTTTTAATGCGTTTTATAAATTAATCAATAAACAAATAGCGTAGGGAAGAACACTTAAAATATAAAATCAAGTACATTTTTAATTTAAAACGCCGACACTATACAGAAACATTTATAGCTATGTGTTTTTGATTAATAGTGTAGGGCCTATATTTTATGCAATGAAAACAATGAAACTTTTATTTCTGTGCGGTATTCAAGATAAGGTCCTTTGCATTATCGCAGTTCATTGCTAACCGTCCTCTCTACACCTTCAGCGCAACTACCTCTTCAAGAGTCTTGTTTCCCTGGTCTCCAGCGTTTCCAGCACCGCTCATCTTGTTTGACGTCGTCATGACAAAACAAGATTATATATCATCTCGAAGCACACACACACACTTTTCTTCTCTCAATAATCTAAGTCACATTTTTAAAAAAATGAATTTTGCTCTCATTTCCAGCGAATAGTTTCTTCGGGCTACAAAATCATTTCGAATCTAGTCTGACTGACTCAATGCTAATGAAATTTTGCCGAATTCTGATCAATTATTTTGAAATTTTAACCTTTTCCTTGAAAATCTGACCATTTGTCACTTTTCCTTATCTTATTTAGTTCCTTAATATTTTTTTTATAAAAACAAGTTCCAATAAAATCAATGCGAATCAATCCAATACAATAGCAATATCGTAAAGGGATTCGAACTGATTCGGCTGGTATGAGGATAGCATGAGAATCCAGCAGGTCAATACACGTGATAACCAAGAAAAATCTACTCTCCACCATTGCTATGTGTTCCTAGTACGGACTTTATTCATAATATATTTCGGGGACCTTTCCCAATTGTTATGCAGGATTTTTATTAATATATTTTATTTTATACAACAAATATTTTCATTTCATTTTATTTTCGACTTGAGAAAGGGTAGACTAATTACGTAGGCATTGCAAAATTCATCATACTCCACGTGACATGCGCATTTTTTCCCTCTCTTTCGGATATCACATTGAAAGAATGACTTTTTTTTTTACGAAAACTGGACTGGTCGATAGTGGCGCATTTCACTGTTTCCATTCTGGGCGAGGAGAGAGCATGCCTTGTCGTTCATTGGTCAAACCATTTTTAGAGAGAGAACCAATGGCGCACTAGAACGGCAATTTCATAAAATCTGCTACCAGGATAACATCAGACAAAGGAGGTCACATTTTTATTTTAAACAACATTATTTATTTAGTACATTTGATTGAAATTATAATAATTAACCCAGGGGCGTGACCAAAAATATATTTTGTGTAGAGGGCTTAAAAATGACTAAAGCTTAAATTCAAGACAACTTGGGGACGCTTCGCTAAAATGTTTGGTAGTCTTCATCATTGGAGTAACTTTTAATGATATTTTAACATTTCACCATGACCCGCATCAGGGGGCACATGGTTTAAATCGTCAGGCAGGAACATACAGTTTAGTTTACTTGTGCCGGGACGCTGTGGCTCGGATCCCGGCCGAGTACCCTAAGAAAGTTTTTTCTAAAATAGATCACCCTCGCTATGGGCAAATGAGGGAGCATTTCCTCTAAATTATACCTTCGTTGTCCCTACCCCTTTAGTGCTCTTTGAAATGAACGCCCGAACGGGTAGTAAGACTAGGTTCTGATGAAAAATAGTAAATAAATATAAGAATTAAGTTAAAGCTAATTATTCTAGAAAGTGGACTTATTGTGTCAGTATAATTTTTTTAAGTGGGAGCGTAAGGGGGGGGGATATTGGGAATGTGTGTGTGTGTGTGTGTGTGTGTGCATGCGCGCGTGTATGTGAAGGGGTAGTTGGGATACATAGTATTTATTTCTACCATCGTGTCTTACTTACTGTTCAGGTTATGTGCATATATAATAATTATTATTACTCTAATGGAGCAGGGATGGGGAATGAAGAATTTTAGAGGTAATCTGCCTGTATTTGCGTGGAAGGAGAGTGGGAGATTATTTAGAGAAAACCACCCTCAGTACACCCTATTGCGAGAGTAGCGCCTTAAACCATGCGGCCACCAAAGTGGGTTGGGATGCATATTAATATGTTAAATGTACCAAATTAAATGTTACCCATGAATATTAGAAGAAATAAGGCTTGATAGTGTATGACATTCTGTATGTTACATACCCTAAAATTGTCAAACAGAGTTGTTTAAATGTTGAATAATTAAATGAATAATTTTTTGTTAAAAAAAATGGTACGCTTACTGTATGTGGAACTTCCACTTTGATGAGACTATCATTTCCAAGGAGAGTCCAACCATTTTCAAGGGATGGGTCAGACCCCCCGCCCCCCTTCACTGCTCCCTTTACCCGATGACCCAACCTACGTCCTATGATAATAATAAATTAATGCTTCTAACACCTCCATGCATAAACTGACCAAAATAGATTTATTTTTGCGTTACTAAACTTACTGTATAGTATTTATTTATTTTTCTATTTGTTTTCAGTTTACCGCCTTTTAAAAATTAATTTACTTTTGTTAGGGTGGTACATCTGCTAAATTATGTTCTCCCACGGATTTTGCCTTTTGGTCGCCGCTCGCCAGTTCGTCTATCAATATGGCTGTATCAGAATAGTCAAGTACACTTGACTTGATTTTACACTTACCACGCACTTGAGATCGAAAACTGCAACAGACTATTTGAACTGCAAACTACCCTTTGCACATCCTTGAGTCGACAGTGCTGCTTCCTACCAAAGATCCTAAAAACTATTTTAAACGCCATCTATAAGCAGGGCCAGATTTAAGGAGGATCAATCGCCCCCAGGACCCCCACAATCCCCCGAAAGAAAAAAAAAATTATATTGTTTCTATTGCTTTCTTATTTGTGTCTAACATGTTATTCCTGCACGAAATAATGAGGTATGGACAAATTAATGTGTGCGTGTGCAGCTTTAAAATTTTTTTACTGAAACTTGAAAGATTTACTAGGAAAGTCCCCGTTGATCATTTACAATTTTGCGCGCCAACTCTAAAATACATTGGCTTCCCTTTCGGCGTGCTGCGGCGGTTCCTCTCAAAGTGTTTCCACGAACCGGCTGACAGCACCGCTGTCTCTGCTGTGCCTTTGATACAATTTTTGTTTTCCAATTTGTTGTTGGTCTGACAAATTTAGTCAGTTACTCTCGAGAAACGTTGAAATTCAGATGTGTGTTGTGATCGTGGTGAGTGCCAGTTTGTGTTTTAATGAGTCAATTGTGGAGAATTATATCGAGATAATATAAAAATGTGTTATGTGAAGGTACCCCGAGAGTTCGGCCAGACTGACAAGCGCGCGAGTGACCGAGCGATTGCCTGGCCAAACTGGGGAGCGAGCCAGCGAGTAGTTACCAAACTGATCACACTTTATTAGTGACAATGTCTTTGTCAAAGACACTTCGCACATCTCTGCTACTCGAAAATTCTTACAAAGTTATTGCATGTTTATATATAAAAAAAAGGAAATATTGTTGTGTTTTTGCCATCATCTTTCCACGTTAACGGTGATTTTTATTTGTAAAAGCCTCCTTTGATATTATTATTATTATTATTATTATTATTATTATTATTATCACCGCGTCTTACTACCCGTTCGGGTTATACGCACTTACGCTAATGTGTAATGGTAGGGTGATTGTGAGATGAAATGGAGGACCTACAGTTTAAAGTGGAATCCGAGCCACGGTGGAGGCCCAGCATTCCTCACATTCACAAGTTGTGATTAATACACATCTTGTCAGAGGTGAAGGAAGGGTTTGCCAATCAGCTAAATCGGTGCCGGGACCGAGGATTGAACCCCGGACCCCCAACACAGAGGTCTGACACCTTACCCCTAGACCACCAGATCACCCGATAATAATATTGAAGTATTAACATATCGGTTCTTGCTACTTTTTTATTTCGTTTATTTTTAGCACTACGTATTACCACCCGTTCGGGTTAATAAAAGTCTTTCTTGCTATTAACGGTCTAATCTAATTGGAAAGACCAGAAAAATTAAGCTAAGCGTATCAATAGTAATAAAAGTAGTTTGTCATGCCAAATTGAGAGGTTTTCCTGTCACGCACTGGAGCAACATAACAACTGCCCAGAGCCTGTAAACTAGAATGTTCCAGCTCGAGCGTTTTTTTTATGAAGTCTTTATGTCACCTACTTCATTTTACTTTGCTATAGTTAAATTTGTGTAAAATAAAAAAATTGCTTAATTGTTACCTTTCCTCGGACATGCTATGATGTAATTTACATCGGTTTATGGGGGCCCCCACACTCACTATATGCCACCCAGAGGGCCCGAGGCCCCCACGTACGTAAATCCGGCCCTGTCTATAAACCCGAATTAGCATATAGTCTACTTACAGATTTTTGGTGGCTTATTTTCACTGCAAATGACAAATTATCCAACACAGCACAACCAGTATAATTGACATACGTAATCACAGATCACATTACTCTACGAGCTCTATCTCTAGCAGACAAGAAATTGAACAGTTGCCGGTCAAACACCGCATCGACAGCGTGTCAACTGTCAAGTGAACGTCAAGGGTCGACGACGCGTAAAGTAGACTATTCGGATACAGCCTAGATCAGTGGTTCTCAAACTGTGGTACGCAAGCAGACACGATAATACTAACATTTCCCCTTCAATTTTAGGAACTTATTTGTGTATACCAACACTAATGGCTCGTCTACAACCAACACACCCGCTAGTCGGACTCGCAACCACGCAATCGCAAGCATACTCGTAACTACGCTTTCACTTAATTCAAAATAGCCTATCTACAATGAAAAGTCGTAAGACGTAATCTCAACCAATAGGAATTAAGACAAATTAACCACTGAATAAAACAATAAGAGAGACGTAAGACGTGAGACGTAATCCCACCTTGTTTGTTTGTGTGTGTGTGTGTGTGTGCGTTTTCATATTACATAATCCTTGTGTATCTTAGCTCTAGTTTTTATACCTTTTTTGTGTGTTTTTATATACGTCATTTTGTTAAATTTTATTTTAATTGTATTGGTTAAGTGTAAGAAAAGGCGGTAGCCTTAACTTCGCCATTAAAGTCGATTATTATTATTATTATTA
>CABFWB010000526.1:112381-139289 GCA_902151455.1 Timema bartmani
ATAATAATAATAATAATAATAATAATAATAATAATAATAATAATAATAATAATAATAATAATAATAATAATAATAATAATAATAATAATAACTTTGTGGCTTCATCTTGCAAGTGATTGTTAATATGATATTATTCTTATCAGCATTCACAGACCTTGGAGACCACGCGCCGACCAGACAAGCCTCCTCCATAATATAGTATTAATTAAGAAAATAATAATTATTTCCAAATAATTGGTTGGCTTCAGTGACTTTCCACTAATGTTTGCAATAAATAACCTTCTGCTAGCGATGGGGTGTATGTTGTGTACATGTGTATGTGCTAAAAATGTAGAAAATAAGAAATAGAGTAGCTAGAGGGAAAGGGAAAAACATAATTTGAAATGCAAAACTATATGTTAAAACTCCCTTTTAATTTTCAAATTATACCTAAAATAACATTGGTTTCATCGTCAATTTCAAGAAACAAATATTAATGTGGAAAAAACCCCCAATGAACAGAAACCTAAATAAATTTAAACTAACTACAAAACTAAGTATACTTAGATATACTGGGTTAAAAACAGTACCTATCGATGTAATGTTTTGTGAGACAACAGGACATTACCTCAAAAAACAGTTCTATGCCGCAAAAAAACAAAAAAACAAAAAAAAAACTGTAAATATGGTCATCACTCTACTCATAAGCTATTTAAGTTATGT
Organism: Timema bartmani; assembly: GCA_902151455.1. Classification (NCBI taxonomy): domain Eukaryota; kingdom Metazoa; phylum Arthropoda; class Insecta; order Phasmatodea; family Timematidae; genus Timema; species Timema bartmani. Next base: position 113,084 of record CABFWB010000526.1, read on the forward strand.
AATGACATGACTATGAAACTAGCTTATTAAATTCTGGTCTGCGTAGGTGTAGTCATGTATTTAGTTTAGCGCCGCACTTGAGGTGTACTAAGTCTGATTATGAAATTTGACTAAAGTGATGTTCTTTGCAGGTTAGTGCTATGATGTAAGCTAACAATTGCATGTAAAAGTTAATTGATTTAGTTTTGTTACTTTGGTAGGTATACTAGTTTGAAGATGCCTTTTCCTTTTTGTGAGTTAAAGGACCATTGTCAAAACACACACACAGTTTCAACAATATCCATTAAGTGTACTGTATATGTAATAGAACAAATGAATTTAAAAAAAATAGGTAGACAGATTAGACACTTAAGTAAATTTTTATTACATCATATCAACTCCTTTTATACATTCATAAAATTAACTTTATAAATATAACTTTGTTGTTTACCAGGTATTAGTAGCGCATATAAAGAGGTATATATTATATTTGTATATAATAGAAGTAGAAAGTATTTCATATATTTCTGTTTAGTATGAATATATCTACTAAACCAGCTGTGCTCTATTCTTTGTGTAATTAATTATATTCATTAGCACTAGGTGTCAGCACCGCATTGAACCTTCTCCCCTAATGGCTTTAGGCTCGCTAATCCCACGCTTTTTCTTAGCATAGCGGGAAAAACTGTTCAAGCATATTTTTAGCTCTCGGGACACACAACCATGAAACTCTCTCGTGTGAAATAATAATAAGTGCTCAAGAATCAAGATTGGGGCGCTCCAGATATCATCTCATCACTCCAGGTATTCTCAAGTGACCATTCGCAAAGGTAGGCTCATAGTTAATCATTTGGTTTTCTGTGTGTTTGATAATTTAACGAATGTGTACAAAATCTCGCCTGTCAACACCGCACAATTTCTCTTAGCTGAGGCAAAAATCTGGCAGGATTGTGTACAAATTAGTGTTTTACCTTGTGTTCATATTGAGCGGCTTGTAAAACTACCAATGGTGTGTAAAATACTCCCAAGATTGTCACTATTTTTCTTATTACAAATTTCCCCGTGTTTTTCCAAATTAAAAAAAAAAAATCTCTATACAACTTTGATTGGACAGTAGAGGAATAAAATTTAATTCATCATCAAATTGGCTGGTATCAAGTAAACTAAGCTGTGTCTAAAACAGGATGATATTATTGATGGGGAAATATTAGGCAGTCATTTTGAAATTCAATTTTTCCGTAGTAGATGATAGTGTTCAAATCAACATGTTTGCTACATATTTATTTTAAACTTGCATTTAAGTGTCACAAATTTTGAGAAATTTCGGTATTTTATTAGTTTTTTGTTATAAATTATCCTGTTTTCTTTTTCACACACAAAAAAAAAATCAATTTTTTTAAAGGTTTTCCAGGTGCATGGTAAACTTGACTTCCTATAACGGTTTGGAAATTATAAGTGTGAACCGTGTTTCTCTTTTTACTGTGTTTTTCCTAAAATTTGTTCATATCTAATTTTCCTGTACCATTTTCCATTTATTATCTTTAATCTATTGTAAAATATTTTAATACAAATTTAATTATGCTTGAAATACAGCTATAAATTATATATACGTGTACATAATCTAAACGTAATTTTAGATTATATTTGGTAGTTTTTTGTTGAGTTCTTATTCAAATTAACTTTTAATATAAAGAATTATACCCACGTTTGATATTACACAATTAATACATTTGCTCTCCTATAATGAATACACTAGTTCAATTATTAGTGTGGACCACAACTCCAATAGCTTCAATAATTTTAGAATTTATCTTAAAACAGAGAAAAATATTGGCGCCGATGCAGATTAGTTCCTCCTATTTTGTCAGTCATAAACAAAATAGCCACCTTCCTGCAGGCCCGCCAGGTGATCAAACTGGTCCCAGTACCAGGGGTAAAATATAGGCAACACTCGACTTTAGTGTCGGCAGAACCTTATTTGTTTAGAAGGGCAGTTAGCAAAAATAAAAATAAGATATTTGAGGGGGTTTTACAGTAAAATATAGGCAACACTCGACTTTAGTGTCGGCAGAACCTTATTTGCTTAGAAGGGCAGTTAGCAAAAATAAAAATAAGATATTTGAGGGGGTTTTACCAAGCTAAGGGGCGAGGGGGGGCAGATATCCCTTGTCAAATGTCTCAAAAATATTTAGAGGGGTCTTTCACAATAAGCCTTTTGAAATTGGGATGCCCTTAGTTATTAAAAGTAGTTCTCACAATAAAAAAAATAAAATAAAAAAATTATACTATTTTATAAGGATTTGTTATCCTACAGAAAAATTTTGAAATCCTAATGCTCCTACAAGCTATTGAGAGTGTCCTCTTTTGGCAACTATTTGAAAATTGTATACTTCTAGAAACTATTTTGAATGGTAGATTCTTCTAGAAGCTATTTGGGTGTCCTTGCCTGTAAAATCATTTAAAATTAAATCTCCTTTGAAACTATCTATAATGGGCCTCTCCCAGCAAATTTGTGAAAAGTGAATGCCTCTAGAAGCCACATTTGTATATTTTTTATAAACTCTTTCATTTTTACAAAAGAAAAGTAATGTACAGAAATTATTACGTAACTGAACACTTAAATGTTGCATGCATGATGAAATATTTAAATTTAATTTGATTTACTGCCCGACTCTTTATCTGTGGGGCAAATTTAATATATCAGTACAAAACTTGAAACCAAGGACAAGACTGGAATTCAACACCTTAGTTCAGTAGGTAGCGTGTCTGTCTACTGAGCTAAGGGGCCAAGGTTTGATTCCCAGCATGGCTGAAAAATTTATCACTAGTGAAATGTAGGTTTATCCTTTCACAGTGATGAATTAACGGCCGGGGAATGGATGTTGTGTCTGTCCTAGTCTTAAGTTGGATTATAAGATATATGAAGCTATGGCAGGCCTAACAAGCAGGTGGTGAAAAACATATGGCTTGAATAAAAAACTGCCACAGGCTGGAAACAGTAATGGAGGTAGTAAATACAAGAGTGCACCAAATCAATATTATTAGGGTGACAAATGCCACTAAGTTTCTTCTTTGAGAAACCGCAGTGGTAGGGCTGCCTATTCCTTAGTAGGGATAGACTATTTATTATTTTCTTTCATCTTCTACATTTTTTTAAACTTGTGAATCTGGATCTCAGTCTCGGGGCTTTGGAAGTTCTGGGTCCGGTACTATGGTACCAATAGTCCCCTTATCATGGCGGGCCTGCCTTCCACAAGGTCATAACTGTGGTTCTTGAAATAGGAAGATTCCCAAAAAAACTATGTGTAATATGAGTATATTGAAAAGGCATTTCTATTGTATACCTACCACAAACAACATAACTCTGCTAAGTCCTTTTGTTCGTATTTATATTGAAAGATTGACAGTTGCCGGCCAAATCTTGTAGGGTGGTTGCAGTATTAAAACTTATTTTAAACTAATTATGCAAACATGAAATTATCTTATGAACCTAACCAATGGAAAGTACCGCTGCTGCTGATGATTTTTCAACCCCAATGTTGGTTTGACATGCACTCAGCCCTTCATCTGGTTACTGCTGGCTGCACCATCTGGTAGAAGTCCCATGTACTAGTGAAGTTCAGAAAATGTGTTGATTTCCTGTTGCCTTTTGAACTGAAATTCTACAAGAAAGTGAGAAAGAACCTACCTATTTTGCCAGATAGGTATTTTCACAACTCTAGGATCTTTTACGCGCCACAATCGACACGGACCGATAGATGGCATTATATTAACTTATAGAAATGAAACGTTGATTCACGCCAGTGCCAGGAAAAGGGTTAAAAAAGATGTTATAAACATAGGAAAGAAACAGGAGAGAGAAGAAGGTGGGGATGGGAATGAAGCAGAAGGGTATGAAGAATTAGCAAGAGGAGAGTGGGTCCTTTATGGAAAGAGGTAAAAAGGATGAACCAGGGAAAAGCACCTGCTATGGACAAATTAAATATAAAAATTAGAGAGCTGCAGAAGATGCAGGAATACAATGGTTATAGTTTCGATCTTTAATAAATAAAACATAAAGAGGTGTAAGAATTATAATAAGGAAATAATGCTGAAATGGCTCTGTACAAAAATATGAGAAAATGCTGAAAAACAAAATGGAAGGTGGAGAAAGTAGAAGTGGTCTACAATACACTTGATCCTAGCTAAATTGTAACCTCGTTACAATGACCTAAGCAATTTACGTTACATCACTCACCACCCTGGCCCCAGTTGACTCGTCTCAGCAAGACCACAGCTCTGTAACAACTCCCAGCACTGTCTAATACCTGAATGAACCGTGGCCCGTAGTTCATTCCTTGTCACTGTTAACAAGCCGCGCCCAAGAAAAAAAAAAAGAAGAGTTAAATGCATGAGTGTTCATTGCAATCTACCGGCTGTGTTTGGCAAGCCCGTGGTCTGGTCCTTTCCAGCATATTCTCGAAGGACGCTACCCCTTAGCCCCTCCTGTCATTCCCACTCCTTGAGAACAAGTCATAGATTCGAAGAGTATATAAAGATAGGATTCTGTAATGTTGTGACTTATTGCAATACTGGCTTAGTTAAGGTGAGCGACGCCGTTATAGTTTGATAAATATCTTCTTACTCTAAATTCCATTTCAGCTTAGTTAATTTAATCTTTTTTCAAAATTATCGTTTAGGAATCTCTTAATATTAAATTTATTATTTTTGGTAATGAATTTCATGTTAAATTGACTTATTATTTTTAGACTCTTAAGGTCATGGTAAAGCTGAAGTTTTGGCACAGTTAAGATTAAAACCGTATTTTCAACCTGGAAACTATGCATTCCATTGGGTATATTTGGTCCCAGAGTTTTCACGTAATTTCTACATATCTGCATCATGGATCTCTTTCAAACCCCTTTTGTAGCGACAGTTTGGTCGTTTTTTAACAGATAGCATCGGGGGGTACAGGGAGCACACAAGATAGTAGAGGAAGCAATGCTTGGGGATGAAATATGTAGGAATAATACAAGGAAAACCAAGAAAGAGATGAAAGGAGCAAATAACAGCAAGTATGCGAGTGCTAGAACATTGGAAGCAAATAAAGGAAGAATTGTGGAAGGAAAGAAGACTTTGGCAGCACATTTTACTAAAATGTGTTGGCCACATGCTGGAAACAGTTAATGAGATGATCATTGGGAGTAATATATGTACTTTCCTTGAGTATTTAAAAACCTGATGTAAGTAACATGTGTGTGTTAACTACAGCATATTCATTTTATATTTAATTTGAGAAACTCTCAATCGTAAGCTAATGTTAGTGGTCACCGTTAATAATGATAAAATTATTAAAATAATTATGTCTTCTTTATAAATGACCTTAGCAATTCATATCCTTATAAGGCTTTAACTACTACACATAAGAGGGCAACCCTTTATAATGAGATTATTAAGAATGCCAACATTTGAAAATATATGAATTTGAAGTAAAATGTACTATAAATACCCCATTGGCTCAAATATAGAACAAAGTTTTTCTCCTAAAAATGTCCTTCCAAAAACTCCACGTATTATATGACAACATAACATTTTTCATTGAATATAACCTATCAAATTCCTAGAGGTTTATTTCGTAGCATACAGTAATTGTACTGACTGGCCAGAATAAGGGCAAGCTCAGGAACTCACACGTGTGTTTAGTAATAAACTCATGGTCAAAACAGAGGGAGGGAGGGAGGATTTACACGCTGCAGTGTAACTGTATTGATAATTCAGTAGGTTGGTGTTAGTTGGTCAAAGAATCTGTGCTGTGTTTATGATAGTAACAAATTTTAGGAGTGCATCAAAACAAGCAATCAGAGGGCCTAGTAAAACTGTCTCAAATTGATTAAGTTTTTACCTCGTGGTATATTTGAGACCTTTTAGTTTTCATGTAGAACACCTTCAAAATATTAGGGTCATACTATATTTTGGCCAACAGAGTATTATTCCCTCTAGTATGTTGATCTTGCCTCACACTATTTTGATTGTTTTAGATTTTCATGATCTACAAGTATAGTATTATTAGCACCGCGTCTTACTACCCGTTCGGGTTGTACACACTTATGCTAATGTGTAATGGTAGAGTGATTATGAGATGAAATGGAGGACCTACAGTTTAACGTGGAATCCGAACCAAGCTGGAGGCCTGGCATTCCACACATTCACAAGTTGTGATTAATACACGTCTTGTCAGAGGCGAAGGAAGGGTTTGGCATAAAAGTATATTGATGATGAATATTAACCATGGTGAAATTCTATCTAAGCACTAGGGGTGTGCGAAGCTTCAAAACTTCGACTTGATTTCGAAATAAACATCATCTATGACTTCGCTTCGAAACAAATTCCAAATTCAAAGCTTCGATCTATGACTTCGCTTCGAAACAAATTCCGAATTCAAAGCTTACGATCTATGACTTCGCTTCGAAACAAATTCCGAATTCGAAGCTTTGATCTATGACTTCGCTTCGAAACTAATTCCGAATTCAAAGCTTCGATCTATGACTTCGCTTCGAAACAAATTCCAGCTTCAAAGCTTCGATATTAAATAGCCACAATATATTTTTTCAAGCATAAAAAAATAAACTAAAATATTCAAACTTTTGGGAATATTTTGTATATTCGATTCGAGTTCGCTTAGAGTTGAAAAAGTGGACTTCACACACCCCTAACCCCACTAAGCACCCCGTTGATGGAAGATTGGTATATATTTTATTTTGGAGGGTTATGTGTTTGATCAGGTCTGATTAACAGTATAACAGTAAATATTAAATAAAAAAATAATGTAACATTGCAAATAGTTTTATATGAAGGAAAACAATATATGACAGCAAAATGAAAAGTATGATAGTATGGGAATAATTGGGTTGAATATTTACTCTAGGTTAAGTTGTTAAGAACACAATTGGTTTATTTTTTGTAACTAAGTTAAAGTTTAAAATCAAACCTAATTATATAACAAATAAACATTTAAGTATATATTTGTCACATGTAACACCAATGCACTAAGGCATCATAAATTTTGATAAATCATGACAAACAATTAAATGTTTAATAATTGGTAATAATGTATTATTTTTCTATATCGAACCAAACATGAGAATAATTTGGATTAATACTTTACAAAAGAGAAGCAAATAAGAACATTCCAACTTGACTTTCCGAGTGTAAAGTATTTTAACGTTATTGACTAAAAAAACCAATACTTTTTTCAACCAAATAAATCACCCACTAGCTAGAGATTATTTTTATTCAGCAAATTACGGGAACCACTTTCCCGCTCTGGAACACATTTCATGGTCACTATGGTAAAAGTATAAATATTATTACAAAGATAATTAACTTTTTTTTCATGTTACAAATATTATACATATCCTTCATATTTATATATATATTTATATTTACATCAAGACAAAAAAAAAACATAGTATAATTCCTTACAGGTTACATAAAAGATTTCGCAACAGCCAGTTAAAATATTTTTCCAACACGACATGCTATCGCAATTACACAGTGAAAAAAAAACCCACAAATATTTACAATTTTTTTAAAGAGCTCTTTGAAGAATTATTTCTAGACATTATCGGTGGAGGCACTGATAACAAGTATATTTTTCATTTTACTTAATTCATCAGGAAATTGTCATTTCTAAAGCCATCTTTCACATAAGCCACTTGAAAAAATGTTTGTCAAGAACAAATGCAAGTGTCTAGAAAAAAAACGAAACACAACAGACAAATTGTATTAAAAGTTTCCATTTCAAGAAATTGCTCTTGTATTTCTAATAATCAGCTCAAGTTAATGTAAAGCAAGTATATTCCCGGAATGCTACAACAAATGGAATGATTACCATTTAGTTAAAATAGGTAAAGAGAAAAACACTGCTCCCTGTTTGGCCATTTTTTGTAACATTATAATACAAGGAAGAAACATGTATATAAGAAAACTAAAGAGTTATATTCATTAAAAAAAATACTTAAAAATAAGTATGTTGAGTTACCTATTTTATAAGCTCAATAAGCTTATAAACATTAAAATATGTTAAAGAGATTACTAGCTACGGTAAAATCTCTCAATTTCCTATAAAGTATAAGCTACGCTTCCCGGAGCATCTAGGAAAAAAATATCTCCAGACAAATGCATCAAAGTATCAGGTAAAAAAATAAAATAATAATTTACAATTCTAAAATACATTAGTGAAATAAATATAAATGGGTAACTTATCTAAAAACTAAATGAATGGACCATTTTAGAGACTAGTGTGTTTTACAAGTAACTATTAATTACTTCCCGGTTATTCCTAGTGCATTGTACTGTAGGATCCACTTTAAAGTATAACTGTAATTTATAGTTTCCATAGTTCCTAAAATGGTAATACCCCATTTACTTGGACCCAACTATTTGTTTACTTACTCTGCAACAAAGTGGTACAAAAATTGTTTTTCTTAAAAGCCATATATTCAAGAGATGAAATTAGTTTTCCTGTGACAAATGCTCTGTTTCAATTGTTTATAGAAATATTTTATTTTTCTCAAGCTTCTCTTTAATATATTTCATCTGCTTAGAAATGCACAAATATCCACATTTGAATGTATAGCCCCAGTTATAAAACAAACACACCATCTTGACAAAATGACTTGGAAGTGTTCAATAAATAAATAATTTTTATCTTGCAATACGTTTTTCCAAATCTTGTAAAAAAAACTAACCAAAATGCTACTTTATATTAATTAACGGCTAACACTACTATATTCAATACTTGTAAAAGTGTTTTTTATTTATTATTATTTGTTCATTTCTCTAGGATTTATTACTTAAATTTAATATTATATATTAAATTAAAAAATAATGATATTCGGCATTCGCAGATCCTAAAGAAGTTTATTAATTTAATTGGCAATTTAATTACAAACTTTATACACATAAGTGATATTTTCCAATCAAATATTTATAATGCATTTTCTCTTCAAGTTTAAAAGTACTGATTTGGAATTATTTTTACCTAACAATGTGACAATATATATATATTTCTTTTGGAAATGCAGCCCCCTTAATATTTTAATTTTGCATTGAAGCCTTTAGGATCAAGCGAGTTTGGCACTCCTGATTTAGACTATGTAGGTTCCATCAAGTTAAAAATGAGTATATATAAATAATTGTAGAGCCTATACTACATTCACGGTAGGAATTACTCTCTGAAAGGTCTTTTTTCCTACCAATATCCTACTATATAATAGCTTTCTGGTAGGGAAAAAGGCCTTTCAGAAGACAATTCCTACGGTGAACAGATTTTACTATAAATTTAAGTTTATAAAAAGTCCCCATTATTTTTTTACATAAAAGTTGTAAAAACAAAAACAAAACCGTGGTATGAAATCTGAACATCTTTGACTGTGGTAGTTTACATGCTTATGTTGATTGCAATCTCCAAAACTTGGACATGAGAAGTTATTCCAGAAGAAGTTGGGGTAGGGAAAAAACAACAAATATTTGATGAACTTGAATTGAATTTAATACTCTGGGTGAAAGTTGATATTATTTTAACTGCTACTAAAATACAACTTTCATAGACGTCAATATAAAGATAATTTTGAGTGGAATTTATTTTTTCCACTTCATGCAACTCGTCCAGGCTTTACACATTTTAATCCCATAACTTGGGTTAGGATGAACAAAGTAGAATTTGTAGGAAATGTACCAGCATTTGTGTGAAAAGAGAGTTAGAAACCATTGCGGAAAAAACCCCTCAAGTACACCAGGACAGGATCCACAACACGTCATACTTTGTACACCTCAGGTGTGACTCGATACTAAATACAAGACCACACCCACCTAGATCAGAATGGAATGGGCCAATTTCATATGCGAAACTGGCCCATTCTATACTGGCCTGGGTGGGTGTCGTCTTGTAATTGGTATAGCGCCGCACTTGAGGCATATTCAGTCTGACTATGAAATTGGCCCTAAGAATATATATTAAATATTTGGTTCGCAAGTGTTGCTGCTTTCTAGTGGGCCTAGGATTTACTCTTTACGAGATTCAGTGACTCACCACACAAGCCTAGAGAAAAGTTTTTCCATTAATTTAAATAAGAATCTTTGAATGTAAAGTAATTCATAAGTAAATTAATTTTTTTTAAAGTGTTTAAGAACTTTTTTGAACTTTTAGGTCAAGTGTAAAATATAAATAACATAATTTTTGAGCATTACTCAAGACAACAAATCCATGTTTCTATGTAAACACATCATAGATGTTCAGCATGCAACTAACCAAGACATAAGAAAAATGTATTTAAAAGCAGTAATTTTTTTTAAAATGACTCAATAGCATTTTTTGTTGTTACAAATTTCTTTTTAGTTCAGTAGACACATATTGAGAAGATAATATAAATTTAGAGAGAACATTAAAATTCCTTCGGTGTATATTTGTGAACATTTTCACAGCTTATCAAATTAATTGACACAAAGAGGATAGTTCTACTTTAAATTTTTTTTTAAATAAATTGTTTTAAATAGAAATAAAAGTAGTCTGTGTAGCAACACATTTTTAAATCACAAATTACCACACACACATAAACACATTCACTCACTAAATAAAATAATTCAATAAGATAGTTCGATAGCGAAATAAGGAAAATTGAAAATTTGAAATAACACTCGGGAAGTCAAAGAAATGCAATATGGCTTGATAGATCTTAATTAAGGTAATCCTAATCATGAAATGATTGATAAATCGTTTGGTTCAACAAATCCAGATACCGACAGGTAAAACATTCGGGTCAATCAATCGATAGAATGACAAAGAAAATATTAGATATGATCAATTAATGCAATGACACACCGAAAATTAGGTCAGTGAATTTAAGGTTTTTTCGGGACAAAATTTGATTAAATTCATCTCTGAAAAGGAGAAAGTTTATGAACTGAATTACCATAATCTAACAAAAAGTGAATTGGGGATTCAGTTTATGAACTGCTAGACAAAACAATTTCATACTCTGAAAGGGGGTATGAGGTAGAAAAATTAAATTGGTGTGCAAGAAAACTGGGAACCTGACTACATATTGTGGGCAGTGTGTCCTGAATCACAATTATATTCGGTGCACATGAGCTGTCTCAGGCAGGCGTTTAGGTGATGATGCTTGACTCGCCGAGTCTGGTGATACTCGGTGCTACCTTAGCTGTCTTAGACTCGCATTAAGGTGGTCAATGGCTCGCTGGGTTTGGTGACGCTCATAGTCCTGAGTAGACTTAGTAGCGACGAGGTCCCGTAACCGACGGTCGAGTGTGTCCGCTTCTCGTCGCCGAGCAGACAACTGGTTTCTGAGACATTCGCACTGGTCCTGCAGGACTCGATGTTCCAGAGAGCGTTCTAAGTGAGGTGAATGATTGGTTAGTGACAGCACTTAGATAAACATTAAAAACATCCAGGTATACAACCCGAAATATAAATACAATATTTACTAGAGCTGTGCCGATCCGCTCTTTTGCCGAACATTTGGTTTGTTTTCTTTAAATAACAAAATACACACAATTTCAAATGTAAACAATTTTTTGTTTATTACATTCTTAGTAAAAATATTTGGGGGTGTGAAAGTAGGCAATTTTCCTGAATTTAGTTAGAATCGAGTTTGAACAAAACATAAGCTTTTTTTTTTTTAAGTTTTAGTAATATAAATATATAAATTTGTACTACAAATATTTCAAGTTGAATTTTTGTGATAGATCCAAGTTTATAAATCACGAGTACAAACATGAATTTTAATTTTTTTTAATAAATAAAATTAGTGTATGACCTAAAAAGCAAGATGTTAAATATATTGTATGAATTTCATTTTCACTCCAGAAGCGAACAACATCCATTTGGGTCTTGGAGCCCCAGTATTTATGCTCTCATCAAATAAAATGCAATAAAATGAGCATTGCTTAACCATATTCGCAAGCTCGCTTTTGAAGAAAGGACCTAGTCCATACATGATGACATATCAAAGTTTATTTTTATGCATTTGAAATTTCTGGGCAATATCACTATCGGAAAACATTACTTTAAAAAGATCACTATAAGCAGAAAAACTTCTAGCAGAATAATGTGTCATTGCTGGAAAAAAGTTTGGGGGGGGGGTGTAGTCAAAAGGTTTTTTTTCTTTCTCTAGTATGCAAAAGGGAGGGGGTGGGGGGCTTAGTGTAGACTGAGAATAGAAAGGTCAGCAAGTGAGGCAAACATTCCCACTGCTAGGTCATCTACAAGGCCAACTAATTGTGTGGCAAACAAGCACTATCAAAAATAAAATCAAGTATATTTACAGTATTGGTAGACACCCTGTAATGTCGCCTCTTAAATCTACCTTCTCAATCTTTCAAACTTTATATTTCTCTTGTTTATTGCTGACAATGTGGTTGACCTTGAAATCTACCCTCTAACAATATCTCTCAATCTCACTCGAAAGCCACCTATAGCTCATCTATGGCGGGAGTGTATGAAAGTAACAGATAGCAGAGGGTTATTTATTGCAAACATTTGCTGGAAGTTTTATTAGAATTGTTTGATTACACCTTTTATTGATGATATAGTAACCAAGCAAATAAAAATGGTTAATGAATAGGGTGACATCAGTGACTTCCAGCCAATGTTTTCACTAAGGAACCTTCTTCCAGCTGTCACTTACCTACACTTATTCTTATTATTAGCACCGCATCTTATTACCCGGTCGGGTTATGCGCACTTTAGCTAATGTGTAATGGTAGGGTGATTGCGAGATGAAATGGAGGACCTACAGTTTAATGTGGGATCCGAACCACGGTGGAGGCCTGGCATTCCACCTTACCTACACTTCCATCGTAGATGAGCTATAGTATGAGTCAACACAAATTGTCCTTTAAAACATCTGATCAGCATGGGTCCAGCTCTAATATTTAACAATATAAAGATTTTAACATGAGTAACTTATACCACAATCACAAAAAATTAAATGAGATTATGGATAGGCCACTCGAATCTTTTAGGATATTCGAGAGTCGAGGAAATTTCAGATTAAAGTCTCAATTTTTTTTTTTCTACCTATTTTTTGAGTGAAATTTGTTTTAAAGTTCTACTACTGCTGGTTGATGGTTCAGAACCAAAATAATTATAGTACAAGCACAACAACCATACCCAGACTAGTAATTTAACACTTAAATGAATGAATGAATATTATGATGAATGGATTATGAGAAAGAATGTTAATATTAAGTTACTATTTATACTATTATTCTATTCTATTTATATTTCCTCTTTTAATAATTTTTTTTCCAAGATTCAAATTCGACCCAACTAGTCTAAATGAGATCAAATTCTTTTAAAATCCAATCAATATGTCCTAGCTTGTGCGATATCGGCTTTGAATACATTTTTAGAGATATCTCATTTATGTTTTTAAAGAATAATTGAAACTAACATGGTAAAAGTGGCCATTAAAACAGCAATGAATATATTGTCAGTAATTACAATGTTCATATCAATTCTTTTGGATGATCTCCTTAAAAGGTATAAAAAGCTGCACTGATTCTGGTAGGAATGGCTATCTGAAATACCTTTTTTTCTAACATAATTCTACTACAGATTAAGATTTTGGTACAGTAAATGGATTTTCAGATAGCCATTCCTACCAAAATCAGTGTTTCGTTACCTTGTTGGTATCTATGGTAGGCCTCCATGACTGCCTCTAGCCCTGGCCACCGCAATGGGCCCTCCTCTTCTCCTCCCCTATCCTCCTCCATCACAGCTAGCCTTTTGACGCCGTTGCTGAGCAGCCAAGACGGACGCAGCAACCCGTTCATTCCAGGCACCACTAGCGTGTCCGGGCTGGCGGGCCGCTTGATTCCAAACGCTAGTCTCACCCTCCTGGGACGTTCAGAGAGGTCCGGCGAGTCTCTAGTGTTGGGGTCCCCTCTGGTGCACAGCTGGACCTTGCGGCAGTATTCCACCAAGGAGGAGACTGCGTTACGACGAAGTCTTTCTGCTATTACGGTTTGCCATATCAGCTCATGGTCTGAAAATACAAAACACAAAGATTTAGTAAGGGTGTGATACACACCGAGAATAACTTCCAAATAACAGGAAAAAAAAAATTATATATATATATAAACAGCTAAAATACACATATATTTTCAAATTACTTCAATCTTTATGTAGATTACAAATTATTAATGCTCACCCCACAATTTTGTCCCCTGCCGTCAATTTATCAGTGTGAAAGGGTAAACCCATATTTTCATCAATGATAAATTTTTCGGTCACACTGGGAACTGAACCCGGGACCCTTAGCTCAGTAGGCAGTCACGCTACCGACTGAGCTAAGGTGTCAGACATTTGACTTTACATGATAACAGAAAATAAAGCTGGTGAAATTGCAAACATGTTATTGAACGGAAGTAGCAACACTGCTTGCAACAAAAAATAATGACTCGATATTATTCGGGCATACTTATGCAGGGTTTAATTTTGGTTAACCCCAGGATTTTTTAAATCAGAGCCAATATATTTACCTACCACCCTGGATAATCAAGAGTCTACAATATATACATTCCTTATTTTTAGAGATGGGTCGGATCCTTTATTTATCAAATCTGAATCGGATTTTGTTTTATATATATCAAATCCAAATCCAAGTTCAAATCTTTGAAAATGTACAATTTTAGTTTAAAGTGAAAATATTTAAAATTTAATCAAAAAATAATGTTTTTTGAGGGTTGGTGCCATTGACCAATACCATTTTATTTGTCATACATCATAATAAATGTCCTTTTTTTTTCTGAAATTCTGCTATCCTTCCAACTACACAAGTCTATATAGTTCCTTTGACCAAATACTTAAAATTGTTTTATAAAGCATAGGTATCTATATTTGTATTCGAGTCTCTCTTACCTACTTATTTTCTAAGAAATTAAATTAGCAATGTGCCCAAGTTTTTTTTTTAAGCAGCATGTCTTACTAAGCATTTGGGTTATCCGCTAATGGTCCTAGGGATTAGGAAGGTTATATTTAAAGGAAGTGTACCCACATTTGTGTGGAGGGAGAGTGGAAAACCATTTTGGAAAAACCACCTCGTGTACACCCGACCAAGATTCGAACCACGATCTTCCTGTCATTGGCAAGTTAATCTTTTAAATAATGCTCATTATATTTTATAAGATAATGATTCAAGATTTGTTGGTTGAGTGAAAATTCGCATTAAACCTTTCTCTATGAAATATCAAGTAACCATACCTTCTCTGTCCCTGCGAGCGACACATTCGAGCCCCAGTGAGCGCAGGAAACGCACTTTGGCCTTGTAGTCAGGGGTGCGAGAAAGTTGGTCCGGGTTGTACCGAGGAAGGGGCAGGTCTAGGGGGGATGGGGTAGCACCCTCTGAGTGAGCTTCCTCCACAGCCACCACTAGGGGACAGCGCCGACGCTCCAGCTTTCGCAGCTCTAACTCTGAAAAAACAAGAATTCAGTCATTTATTTTACAATTTATTTTAGAATGAGTTAAATTACAATACTGCAGTCAAAACTTAAACCATTGATTTTTTATGGACATGTACACAAAAAAGCAAAAAATCATTCAACTAAGTCAGAGATGAACTAGCAGGTTACAAGCTGCCTGCGATTAAAAATAGCCGTCCTTTTAAGGCGATTGGTCCTTTTCATTTGGTGTGGAAATGCAGAGCCATGGGAACAAATGGTTATCTTCAAGAATATAAGCATGTTGATTAAGTTATACTTTTTATACACACGCTTTCTCTATAATTTTAACACTGATCAAATATTGATAAAAATTGACATTTTTCAATAGAAAGAAAACTGCTGGCTTCATAATAAAAAGTAAGAAAATGATGTAACAGTTAATAAACAATGATACATTATCTTAGAGGGGATGTTGAAAATATTAACATAAAAATTTCACTTGTTCTCGAGAAAGCTGATATTTCCAAACATATAATTTTTCCGCAAGACCTGTCTGGTAGCTAGCGCCATCTACGGTTTCTGTAATCTCTCTGTTCTTGTTGGCGTGGAAGGATACTTTGGTCGGTTGTGAAGCCACGCCACGCCTTTTACCCTCCCACAAAATAGGTTTTAGACTTGCACTCAACAGGGCCAAAGGCCTTAATAATCATTAAAAAATGCCACTGAAGTTATATTTCAGCGTAAGCTGGAGTGGTTAAGGGAAATATTTATATTTTCATCATTGATAAATTTAATCTCGAGGCCGTTTCAGCTGCAGTATCCATGATTATGAGTGTATTTGGCCTACTTGAAAAAACAGGTAGTATTCCCTAAACAAATGCTTTTATGTTTATGACATCATAAATCCTCACAAATTATGCATTATTGAAATTTTTGATTAAAATTCAACAAAAACAATAATTTAGAATTGAATGGATAGCTTTGTTTTAGTTTAAAGTATATGTGGCAGCCCAAATCAGACCGGTTCATCAGGATATCTTTTGGTGTCCCAGTCCACCACTAAATGAAGCATTGGATCCATGTAGCTTAGTGTTAGAAAAGATAAGCTCAGATGAACCTTGAACTTTGGCCGCCTCATTTTTTAATTTAGTTTTTGAGTTTATAATGGAAATATTTAGTTTTTTAGTTTAGACCCAAGACTGTACATACGCAAATACACACAAATGCACCTTCTATCTAGGTTCCACATACAACAAAACCTCAAGAGAATGTTTAGCCCAACAGGTAAGTTTTCATCCTTCAACTACAAATTTGGCATCACTGGAACCAACTTCCTGTTCACTTCTATCCCTTCTGAAGAAGGTGCCATGTGTCAAGGAAATTAATTAAATGTTTGTAGATATGTGATAGGGTTTTATTTTTTAATTTAGTTTTTGAGTTTATAATGGAAATATTTAGTTTTTTAGTTTAGACCCAAGACTGTACATACGCAAATACACACAAATGCACCTTCTATCTAGGTTCCACATACAACAAAACCTCAAGAGAATGTTTAGCCCAACAGGTAAGTTTTCATCCTTCAACTACAAATTTGGCATCACTGGAACCAACTTCCTGTTCACTTCTATCCCTTCTGAAGAAGGTGCCATGTGTCAAGGAAATTAATTAAATGTTTGTAGATATGTGATAGGGTTTTTACTTTTATTTATGCTTTTACTGGTTTTCATTTTAAATATACTTGGTCTATTGATATTTTAAAAGACTCTATTTTTCTTTTTAAAAAAGATAATGAATAAACTCTTAGCATTTTAAAATTATGTATATTCTCCAATTTAACTTGGTAGCTTTTTGAAATATTGACAGATCTTATTCTTAAATTCTTGTGTTGGAAAAACAATATTATTAATCATGTTTTAGTCATTAATAAAGATAATTATAGATAACTTTCAAATATGTATGGTGTTGAAAATGCAGGTTAAGCACATTCTTTTTTTCCCCCTATTTAATAATGACATTCACTCTTGTATAAAAAAAGTATATAACACAGGTAGGTGAGGCAAAGGGTCAGGCTAAATGTCTACTTGGTGTTACATGAGGGGTAGGTGGTTAGGAAATAATAAAGGAGGGTTAAAAAAGGTAAGAAAAAAGCGCTGTGTAGTTTATGGATGGCCACTACATATGCTGGATATTTCCCCTATTTTTAATATTCAATTTTTCAAATGAATTTCAATTTTTGTACTTTTTTTTTACACCCATGACTGTTTCCAGCCTGTGGCCTGGGTTTATTTTTTATTCAAGCCATATACTTTCCACTGCCGGCTGGCTAGGCCTGTCATAGCTTCATCACTTTGAAAGGTTAAACCCAAATTTCACTAATGATACATTTTTCGGCTACTATGAATGAGAGTTGAACCCGGGACCCTTAAATTAGTGGACATAAACGCTACCGAATGAGCTAAGGTATTGGATCTTTGTTTTTGTACAAACAAGACATCATCAAAATAATAATAATAATAATAATCATCATCTATATATGAAATTGAGCCAGTGAAATGTTCTTACAATGGTCAAAAGCATTACATTCACAATATACTGAGCTTCTAATGATGGGGAGATCAGGTATTCTAATTCTGGCCAAATATACTTGGGGTGGTTTTTCTTAAATGTTTTCCCACTCTCCCTCCACAAAAATGAGGGTACACTTCCAACAAAATCAACCTTTCACATCCTTAGTAAATTAGCGTTATTAATATATACGAGTACAACCCGAATGGTCATGAGATGCGGCACTAAAAAAAAGTTCTTACCATTCCTACGTGAGAGTGTGGTGAGCCCGAACATTCGCAAGAATCGAAGCTTCCTGGGTGGCGCATCAAGCTTAGCAGGAGGACCTTTAGTAATCCAGAGTGAGCCGACCAAACAGTCAGAGTCCTCTCCATCAGAATCAGAGCTAGCTGTGGTACCATTCAATAGGCTATTGGTCCGGCGGTTCTTGCGCCGACACTCGGCCAAATCAAGTTTGCTCACAGCCAAGGAATGACAGTCACCCACAGTACTCTGATATAACAAAACGCAGGAATGAATGTAGTAGAAGAGCGGTCAGCATCATTATTTATAGAGAATTTTATTCAAGCTTGAAAATTTGTGAAACTATCAATCAAATTAAAAGAGAAATGATTTAATGATACATGAAAACTGAAAATAAATAAGAATACACTAATAAATCTTTTCAAGGAAGACCTCATTTCACTTTTTGAGAAGTTATGTTACACGTATTTGGAAGATTTTATATTATATTTTCATCCATAGTCCATTTTCTGTGTTTGTTCCTTGTACATGTTCCTATTTAAGGGTGAGATTCAAAGTCAGACTTGATGCATTTCAAAACCAAATTCAAGACAACACCTAACTAGACTCGGGTCATTTCCACACATGAAACTGACCCATTCCATTCAGGTTTAAATAGGTGTTGTCTTATATTTGGTATCGCACTACACTTGAGGCGCACTGAGTCTGACTATTAAACTGGCCCTAATTACCCTACCAATCTTTATCAATTTCCTTTTTTCTTCCCTTTTTTTTGTTTCCTCTTTTAGGATGTTGCATTGAGCATCTCACACTCCCTTCTGCTAAGTTCCGATAGAATGAAACCTAGGTTGGGGGATTGGGCAGCAATGATTGATTTTCTTCATGAGGCAGCCATTATCTCTTTATCCAATGAAAGCAATGTTAAGTGTGACCTGTGTTCTTCTTTAGAGTTTGTTCCCTTTTGTGTGTTTTATACCCACCTTTCCTTTATTTCCTTCCCAAATATATATAACAATACACTAATGTGTCCCGCAAAAATTGAATCAATTTTGGTAGAATCCAATGCACAAAGAGGACATTATTCTTGATCAAAAATTTTCAAAGTTCCTCAAAATAGGACATATTCCGTTCCAATTCCATTCCTCAATGCGCAGTTGCACATGCGCATTGTATGGGCTCTCGCTAGAAATGATCTTAATGTGAAATTAATCTTAATTCAATTTTTAATTCTTAAATAATAGAGATGTACCGATTCAATAAAACAGATTACAGATTGTTTAAAATAATTGTTCATGCTTCGATTATTTCCACCAATTTGTCTCGATTATCCATTATTTATTAATAACTATTGGGAAATATGCTTAAGAGAATGATAACAGTTAATGTAATTAATACAAAAAGATTTTATTTAAAAATCAACAGTTAACCCTTTTGCTGCGATAATTGGATACATCCGATCTCAGCATTATAGCCAATGACTGCGGAAATCTACTTCACCCCACGATGTGTAAATTTTATCTACCTTTGCTGCGACAGTTGGAAAAAACCACAAGTGTGTTAGAACGCTTAATTTTTCATACTAGCATGCTCAAGCACCTCTGACATCTGGTGTTAGTTTGAGAACTGTCAATTACCAGCTGCTAAATCATAACAATACTTGTCTACTTCCGCATTTCACTACTTGTAGCACAGGTGCAATATTTATGTGGCAGAAAACATTGTTGAGGGATTTATTAGTGTAGTATTTGTTATATTTACCCGGTTATTCTACTGTGTTGATGTAACCTAATTTTCAAAAGTTTTCTTTTTATTACATAAGGCCTATCTATTATTAGGTCAATATTAGGCCTGTCAAATCCTCATTTAGCAATTGGTTTGACACTATTGTGGGTTGCAAGTAAATTAAAGAATGGTTCTGATAGCAGAATAACATTGCGTTTGGATAAAATGTGAGATAAATAATATGTGATGCATAAAATTTTATCGATATAAAATGTATATTAGTATGTGATTTATAGACGTGGTGCTAAGTTTCATAATTAAAATGCATTACTAGTTGAAAATCACATTATTTGATCATAATCATGACCACCATAAAATTTTTCAGATTTTGAATTATTTACTTATAATTAGCATTTCTGAAGGTAAGAAGTAAAAATTAAATACGCAGGAAAAGGGTTAAAGCTTTGATAATCTTAATTTTTTATTAATTTTTGCATAACTGACGAAAGTTGAAACTAGATTGTTAGTTTTATCGACGATATGAACTTATATTTCTTTATCTGGTTATGTAATCTTGGCATAGCCCATGATAACGATTCATCAGTATCTGCATTGGTACACCCCTATTAAATAGGTTGATATTCATAGCTTAAAATAAAAATAAGATGGTTAAAATAATATTTCTAATAAACAATATGAAATGGTGAATACGTTTTTAAAATTTAAATGTGCTAAGTTTGATAAAATATTTATTGCAATGTTGATCAACACTGATTTTAAACTGGTAACCAACATAGTTCTATAACTAAATAGTAACTAGACTATTGCTAGTTTTGTGGGTTAACATATTGATTAGTACAAGTTTTAAATATCTTAAGTTTGAAAACATTCAACAAAATATATTCTCAATGTTTAATTTTTAATTTAACTGAAGTTATTATTTTATAAAGGTACCAAATAAAAATAGTAAAATAATGAAAATTCAATTATTTAGTTATATATTTAGCTATTTTTATTTTTATTTCTTTGTCATGGCAATGCAACTTCATGTGTGGGTAATTAAAAATGAACGACAATATTTTAAAGATAAGTTTACCAGTCAAAAGTAGTTTTAGAGTTCTATTACGTTATTAATGTGAAATTTGATATTCATTTTAACAATATGTTAAGTTAATGAATGATTTATAAGTGGAACTGCCGATATCATCTAATTAAATAGCCTATGCTTACAATTGTATTTTAAAAATTGATTTGTATGTATATCAAGTGGAAGCTCGAAAAGGACGAGCCTATAAAACTTTCAATCTTGATCCCAAGCTTAAATGACAAACTCAGCTCGAAGCTTGAGATCCACTAACCTGCAGAGCTCTATTCAACTTTAAATTCCGAGAATCTTTAAAAATGTAAAGTTTAATTTAAAGTGTATATAATTAAAATTAATTTAAAAGAAGTTGCAGCTTGGTGCCACTGATAAATGCAATTTCGTTTGTAATGTCTATTACGCCAGAAACAAAAAAGAACATTTTAGTAAGCAAATTATATTAATACAATTTTGTCCTTTTTTGTTACGCTCCCAACCACACAACTCAATATAATTATTTTAAGCTTTGCTTGAATTTGTTAGGTATAGTCAAATTCTTCATAATTGTATTCAAGATTCTTTTATGAGATTTTGAGAATTTCACAAATACCAATGGATTTGAAATGGATTTTTATCAATTTCCATGCTTTATAATATCATTTAGCTATTTTAATTAGCCTTATTGTTCAACAAAATGGAATGAAATGTGTTTTTTTAACAAAATTTTGTGAAAATATTTATTTTATATATACATTGGAGATAACAAAACTCAATTGATCGTTATAATAATAATAATAATAATAATAATAATAATAATAATAATAATAATAATAATAATAATAATGAAAAATTAGTATTTAGAAAGTTAATAACAAAAATAAGTTTGGCCTAGCATATTCTCTAATTTAGCTCAATTTTATGGGTCGGAAAAACTATTTTAAATTTTTGGTACATTTTGTTATTTATGGAAGAAGGTACAAGAATGAGAAATGCTTTAAATTTAATATCACTTTAGTACCTTCTTTAATTATCTGACAAAAGGTAGTGGGTTGTATTTGAAAAGGTTACTTACTCTCTGGCTATTGATACTCCGGCTGAGATAGTGGTAGTCCCACACCGACATGGGCACAGCAGCCTCTTTCGCTGACACTGCTGCAACCTTGGCAGCGTCGGGGACGTTGAGCACAGCCGGAGGTTGGTGGAAGGTGACCACCGCAGGGACGGGTTGGATAGCCTGGACTACTGTCGTCTGTCTTGTTGTCTGGTGAGAAGACACCACCGGGATAGTGGTGGTTGATGAAGGCTGGTGGTTTATCAGGTTGGCCACCCCGTGTTCCGAAGGGGTTTGGCTAGCTGACGTGGGGAGGGAAGAGTTTATAAGCGTTGGGGAGGGCTGACGATGGTTAAGTTGCGACGAAACTGAGAAGGGAAACATAGGCTGCTGGTGTTGCTGTTGTTGACTAGACAAATGGTAAGGCTGAGGAGGGAACGTTTGACTGGGCGGCTGACTATTTACAGGCAGAGGTGCCGCATGGTAAGATGGTGCCACAGCTACAGTCAGTTTCTGTTGTGGCTGGTGGTGGTGACTGTGGGAGTCATTGGAAACAAGAGGGGATTCTTGGGTGTGTCCTTCACTCACTCGTGGGCACAAAGACAGCTTCACAGGTCCATTTTCACTTACCGTAACTCGTACATTTATGTCTTTGGACAAACTTACTGCAGGGCCCCTAGTCTGGGGGAAAATACTGTCTTTTCGTGTGACAGAGGGAGAAGGTGGTTCAAGAGTTGGTGCCCCATGGTGATGCTGATGATGATTGTTGGGTTGTTTTGGCACTGCACTGCTCACACTCGAGTCCACTTGTTGGTCCACCACACTAACACTAGCACTAGTCCGATCTTTCACTGGGGAGAAGGCAACGGCAGGCGAGCGCCGTTGCTGGGAGTAATTGTCCTCGAACGGGCGGACAAATGCAGGGGGAGGGTCCTTGACTGCACCCCGTCCGGAGGGGTTGCTTGTCCGATGACTAGACTGCTGGAGTTGTGGGGGGTTGCCCTGGGGTGGGACTAAGGGATGGAGGGTATGAGAGGTGACCGTATGCGGGACCAGTGAGTGTATGGGTGAGGCGTGAGTATGTGGATTGTGGGGGGATATAATAGGGGACGTGTGCGTGTTATGAGAGGTTAGTATCGAGGGCGTGTGAGTGGTATGGGAAGGCATTATGGGTGGAGTGTGTGTGTTATGAGAAGGCATTATGGGTGGTGTATGAGTATTATGAGAGGGAACTATGGCGTGACCAGGGGAGGTATGGTGAGGAGAGGTTGAGGGGTACGGAAGGCGGGTCACAGCATGACCTGATTCCAAGGAGGAGTTGATGGGGTGTAAAGGTGGGGGTAGTGTGACCGAGGTAGGGTTTGGGATGGATCCTGGAACTATGAGATGGGGAGGGGGATAGGGGGAGGGCTCTTTGCGGGGGTCCGCTGCACGTTCCCGACCTCCCGCTATGGGCGCCTTCCTAGCTGGAACAAAATCAACCCCCATCGTATTACCCCCTCCAATTTAAGGTCTTACCACCTAGCTTCTCTTATTTAAAACATTACAAACTACATACACTAATCAGCCCCCAACATATTATTATGTTTGATTTAAAGTGATACAATGCCAATTGGAATCTAAAGGATAAAAGAACAAACAATAATTAATTGCACTATTGGTTCTCAAATGCTGTAGTAAAAGATTACATCTGGGAACCTTTATAAATTCACATTTTGCAACCTATAATTAGTTAAAAGAAACAAAACAAAACAAACAATAATTACAAATCCTATTTGGCATTTACTAGTGTTACATAAAGACAACAAATTTTAACTTGGTGAAAATCAGCTTCACATAATTTTTAATCTTGTGCCCCGAATCCCCTCACCTGGCGCCTCTTGGTGATGAGAAGGTGAAGCTCTGGGGCTCCGACGGGATTTGTCCCTGCGTTCCTTTTCTCTCTCCCTCTCCTGTTCCCTCTCCCGTTCCTTTTCTTCCTCTCGCATTCGCTGAGTCTCACGCTGTCGATGTTCCTCTTCCAGTTTCATTCTGGCAAAATTATGTAGGTTATCAAATAGCAAAACTACTTAAATAGTTTGTTAGAAGAAGTGAACAAGTCCCCCAAAAGTTTGGGTTAGTGAATGGGGTAGAGTTTCTCAAAAGAATGTGTTCTGAGTTTTACTGTGTGTGCCATGAAACTATGGATATTATTTGGGGTGTGTGAAAGGTGATTCCTTGATCATGATTATTTTAAAATCAAGTAGTGAAAATTTTGAATTTGAAGAGTTAATAAAATCTAGTACAACTTAGTATTAATTACCAATATACATATTTTAAATAGGATCGGCAAAATTTTGATTAAAATTATTTGAAGGATTTTATAACTGAATTTCAAAACTTTCATTGGGGGTGGGGAAGCGGGTGTGGGGGTGTAGGAAGGTAGAGTAGCCCCATGGCTTCTTTGGTGCTGACTGAAAGCTGACGGCTTTGAAAAGCTACCAGACCAAATTATCTATCCCTACGCTGAACCATATAATCTGCAAAAAACATGTGTTTAGCAGCTGTCACTTCTGACAGTCAAAATTTAGGTATATACCTAAATGTTGACTGTCAGATGTCAGCTGTAAACTGTCAGACAGCACCAAAGAAGCCATGGGGCTACTGTAGACAGCTAGATTATGAATAAAAAAATATCACCTACTATGATATTATCTCCCTTAAGAAAAACTTATTTTCACTTTTTGAGGTGTGTATTTTGTTATATTTGGAAGGACGGATGGAAAAATAAAAATGAATGAAACCTAGGTCGGAGAATTGGACGCTAATGATCGATTTTCTTCAAGAAAAAGCCGCTAACTCTTTGTCCAGTGAAGTAGTGTAAAGTGTGAATTATGTTCTTCTTTTCATTTTAAAAGCAATATTGTGTTTCTATTAGGGCCTATATTATGAATTATAATCAATATTCAATAATGTTTACAAATTTCAAGCTGATCTTTGAAAAAGTAACTAAATGTATAAAAAAGTTTTGATATGGCTTGTTAAAAATAAACAAAAAAATAAATAAAATACAAATAAAATATATGATGAATCCATTACTATTAGTTTAAACTTTAAAAAGAACATACAAATAAAATTGAGTAGGACTCCAAACAAAGTAATAATTAATTAGATAGCTTCAGCTTGGTGGTTTGATATTTTATTTTTTTCTGTCATTTTATTAAATTCCTTCCTGTGAATACTAGTACTTCGTATCTGATTTAAAATAAAGATTCAATAAAAACTATAACTTGTTTGGAGGGGATTAAATAGTTTGACTATATTTTTTAAATTCATTCTTACTACCTGTTTGGGTTATACGCTAATGGGCTTGGAATTGGGAAGGTTGAATTTAGAGGAAGTGAGCCTGCATTTGTGTGAAGGAAGAGTAGAAAACCCTTTAGGAAAAACCACCCCCAGTTCACCCAAGCAAGAATGAAACCTCGATCTGCCCATCCTCGGCAGTCTAGCTCAACATGAAACTAGCGCATTAGCTAATGACGCCAACGAGGTGGGTTGGTTTGACTATAACTTGAATTATTTGTTCTAAAAACTGCACACATGGTTCAAATGCTAATTTTGATAAACCAAATTTTTTTTAAACTAACATTTTAATTTTCCCTTGTGATTCATCAATAGTTATGAAATTAACTTTAGTTATTCACTTGATCTTATAATTCATTCACGATAGGTCTTTACCTGGATGACAGTTCAAAAATCATATGTTTAGGTTTTAGGTTACCAACACTTGTAAAAGAACACTGTTTTGTTATGAATGTTAAGTTTTTTGATTACATGTTATATTTTACATTTAAAATAACTTAAACTTAAGTTTTCTCACATTATTTCATTACTTTAAACAATTTCTTTTTACCCAATTCGAAAAAATATTTTAAACATATATTAAAAGTACCTATTCTTTGTTTTGGAATGTTATCTATGATGTGTAGTATAGTGCATGCATTAATACCTTTTAATAAAGGCATCGTATTTACTTGGTAAAGATAAAATATTTGTAATTTATTTTATATATGATTAACTATTTTATTATTAGTTTATTGTTTTTAGAAATATTTAACTGAATAAAATATAATCGTCTGCT
>CABFWB010000526.1:165472-189504 GCA_902151455.1 Timema bartmani
GGGGGGTTCCTATATGGTTTTCAACTTTCCTTCCACGCAAATGCGGGTTCACTTCCTCTAAATTCAACCTTACCAATTCCTAATCCGTTAGCGCAATTAGTACTTAAGCGTATAAACCGAACGGGTAGTAAGACGCGGTGCTAAATAATAATAATAATAATAATAATAATAATAATAATAATAATAATAATAGTAACATTAAGGTTCTCCTATGATTAAACGAAAGCCATCTTAATGCATTTATTTTACGAGTTACGAGTTTGTGTAGTAAGTATTATGTACGCTACCGTTAATCTGGTAATTAACTTTACAATTTTTAATAAAAGTCTTTATTATTATAATAATTTGTTCATTTATTTATACCTTTGGTGGATATAGTAACACAGTGCTGGTTAATCTACACTATATTATTAATCTCTATAGCAATAAAATTCAAAACGATTAATGGAGAAACACGTAAATATACCCAGCTGGGATTTGAACCCAGTCCTCCGACGTCAAAGTCAAAACATGCTAGTACCACTCTGTTGATCTTCCACTTTTTTGTTATTATTTTTCAGTTTTGTTTGTTTATGTTAATGTTTACAGTTTTCAGTTGTCAGATAACCCCACAAAACTCATGAATGTAACGTAGAGTTGATAACTGTTACTTCTTTGTCTGTGAACATGATTTATATGTCGCCTCCATCCCTTTCTATAATAGAATTTTGGTAGGTAGAACCTTTTAGAAAATACAAACTTTTTTATAGCGATTAACATAATTAAAGGTTTACTATATTATTAGTGTTTTTATTTGATAGATATTTATGATATATATCAAAAGTGACCACTGCAGATCCCAAGAACTGACCTATGAATAAGTGAAAGTAGAATAACTTTTTTTAGCTGTCAGATAAGGCTCTTTGTATGAAAACCAGACTATACGACACACCGCTAAAGAGAGCCCCAGTTTTATTATGTATAATATAAATAAACCGCACCCTCTGAATGGCAACATAATATAATTAATATAATAATGTGCCAACATGCCGGACAGAAAAAACAAAAATAAAACTAATGAAAATAAGGTAAATTAATAAAAATAAAGTAGCGATAACGACCTCCTACCACAACATTCTTAGTTAAATATCAAATAGATACACCGACAAAGATACTTCTAATGTCATAAAACCATACAAATTAGTCAAATTTAACCCTAAAATTAAGGGTAGTTTACTTAAGGGCGACAAGAGAAAAAAATCGATTTTATCAAAATCGGCTCTAGCGATTTTGATTAAATTTCATTTCTAAACATTGATCAATATTACAAACAAAATGGCTACTTTAAATTTTTCGTCAAAATGACTTTAAGGGTTCCATTCTGATGGGTAAATTTTAATTTTTTATCATATTTTCGTAACGCTTTGAGATACGAAATTGTTTATCATTGCAAATATGTAGCTCTATTTATAATTATCATATTTTATTTGAAACATTATTTTATAAACCCAATAATTTTCAAGCTATACGCAAATATATATTTTTTTAACTTTTCGAACACTTAAGGTAAAGTACTGCGACCGTAACCCGCCTCGGTGGCGTAGTTGGCTGACGCGCTAGTCGTGTTGAGCTCGACTGCCGAGGACGGGGAGATCGAGGTTCGAAATCTCGGTCGGGTGAACTGGGAGGGGTTTTTCCTAAATGGTTTTCCACTCTCCCTCCAAGCAAATGCGGGTTCACTTCCTTCAAATTCGACCTTCCAAATTCCTAATCCATTAGTGTAATTAGTACTTAAGCGTACAAACCGAACGGGTAGTAAGACGCGGTGCTAAATAATAATAATAATAATAATAATAATAATAATAATAATAATACTGCGACCGTAAAAAAAATCTAAACCGAGATGTTGATGGATGTCAACTTTTCATGACACCCCGAACCCTAAAAAGTTATTTTTGCAATGCCGTCTGTCTGTGTGTCTGCTCAACCCTAAAATTAAGAGTAGTTCACTAAAGGGCGAAAAGAGAAAAGATTGTTTTTCTCAAAATCTAACTATTATGATTAAAAATTCGTATCTAGGCGTTGATTAAGATTATAAACCAAATGACTACTTTCATTTCCCCAAAAAATTACTTTTAGGGTACTTTACAGAAGCGGAAATTTCCATATCTCCGCAACTATACAAGATGCTAAATAACTTATCATTGCAAAATTGTAGCACTATTAGAAATAAAAAACTTTTATTTGAAATATATTTTTTTAAACCAATATTTTTTTTAAATATAGGCAATATATTAATACAATTTTGTGAGCTTTAGTTGTAAAGAGATACTACTTAAGTTTTAACGCAATAATTCTCTAATGCCATAGAGTAATTAAATATTAGTAAGTATTTCAAAAAGTTGTTCTTTTTCCTTTAACCTCTTAGGGGAAATGTTTGTACAACAGTGATCTATCTTCTTCATTTTAGACTCGATAGCCAATATTTACATTTTTTATTGGTCAAGTATTGGTAAGTAAAGCACAATTTATGATTGGATTTGCTAGTGTATATTATTTTGTTTCACATGTATTACGAGTTTTAAGTAAATATCTCAATTTTTAAACAAGAGAGAAAGTTAGTGCGGAGTTCCGTACCATTTATTTAAAACATATTCTTAATCTTAAATAAAATATTTAGATGTTATTTCTTTAATTAGAAATAAATTATTATTAGCTATTTTAATTTAAATAATATTTGTTTAAATAAAATTAGTTGTTGAAATGCGCCCCTAGAACCATTGCGCCCTAGACGACCTGCCTAAGTTCACCGCTTACCAAATGTCCAGGCCGGCCTCGCCGCTTAGGGAATGTAAAGTTTCCTCGAAGCTGTACTGGTTGATCCGTGATAAAGCAGAGACTCATTGCTGACGTTTAGAAATACCGGATTGTTTAAGGTTGTTTAATATTTTTAAATATAGTTTTAGTCAAAATATAAGCCAAATTTGTCAGGTTTCCCGACCGGATAAAAAGTCCAAAAATTTTGAGTTAAAAGTAAATATATATCAACGACGTTTTACGCTAAAATTTGTACTTCTGAGATTAAAGCAAAAGGTTAGATATGAACCTAGGTATATAGAGCCTTCCTAGATCAAATAAAGTCATGTTCTGATAGGGTAACAAAAGAACATTTCAAGATAATGTGGGACTGTGCTATAGGTTTTTATGTAAGTTATCGCACATTTATTTAAAACAATTTAAACTTTTACCTACATTTTGGTGAAAACAATATTAGACAACATTAAACCACTTAATAAATAACCCGGGATTTCTAAATATCTTTAATAAAGTCTGTTCAGCGTAGGAATTGTTTTCTGAAAGGCCTTTTTCCCTACCAGAAAGCTATTATATAGTAGGATATTGGTAGGAAAAAAGACCTTTCAGAAATTAATTCCTACCGTGAATGGAGTATACTTCACAGTTCTCCTCCATGTAGCACCCTTAAAGTGGGATTGTAGGAGACGCGAGTTAAGGCCAGTGTTTTTTTATAGCAAACATATAGTTTAATTTTCTTCACATGGTGATATCAACAGTTGTTAAATATCTGTCATGAGCATTGCAACATTAGATGAGAAACTTTTTAAATGAAGAGGGAAAAGTTGTCATTAAATTCCAGGACACCCTTGACGGATATTCAAGAACAGTTCATATCACCCTGTGAAGAAAATTAAACTCTACTGGAGCAATATTTAATTTAATTTTGACCCCCCTACCCCCCAAAAAAAAGTGCCGATAAAAAAACTGCAACTTAAATACAAAGTCAACTTTCTGTTTCATGTGCCAAAATTTCCTTGATTGATAATTCGGCGTGTGTTGAATTTGTTGGTTAGTAGATATTTACTTTAGTATGAAAATTGTAAAAGATAATTTTCAGACATCCTGTATTCACCCATTTGTAAACAATGACATGCGCTATTCCCCTTAATGTGAGGGCAGTGATAAGATCAGACAGGAGTGACAAGGCACTGTGATAGTGTCACGCGACTGTGGACATGGACAATACCAGCCACCGCTACCTGGCAGAACACACTCCATCAGAACACACCACGGACTAGAATAAATATAACTGACGGTTTTTACCAGGTGTGTGCTCTCAGAAGGGCCGTACGGGGCCGTCCTTAAATAAGGCAAGACTTTTCTTTTGTGATGAGTTTCGAACCCCCTTCCCCCTCCACCACGTTTTAGATCTTAAGATAATTTAATTGCAGTAAGTAAACGAAATAAGTGAAATCTATACCAATATAGTTATTTAAAAAAAGTCTTACCATAAACATTGATAAAAAAAACTTAATATGGATTCTGCCCCCCCTCCCCTTTTTCCCAAGAAAGAGATAATATTATTATTATTATCATCACCGCGTCTTACTACCCGTTCGGGTTGTACGCACTTACGCTAATGTGTAATGATAGGGTGATTGTGAGATGAAATGGAGGACCTACAGTTTAACGTGGGATCCGAACCACGGTGGAGGCCTGGCATTCCTCACATTCACAAGTTGTGATTAATACACATCTTGTCAGAGGTGAAGGAAGGGTTTGCCAATCAGCTAAATCGGTGCCGGGACCGAGGATTGAACCCCGGACCCCTAGCACAGAGGTCTGACACCTTACCTCTAGACCACCAGGTCACCTAAAGAGATAATAAAATAGCGACTCCCTTCCCCCAATTAAAAGAACCTTGCGTAATTTAAGGACAGCCCCCCCAACCAAATATTGTTTGTGAGCGGATAAAGGGGGGCGGGGGAGGGGTTTCAATTTCAATATTCAGTGATTCGTGACAATGACCCCCATTAGAATTTTTTTTTCTTACTACCCTTCCGGTTTTTACGTATATATACTAATCACGCAAATGTGTTAGGGATGAGGAAGGTCGTCTAGAGAGGAAGTGTACCCGCTAATGCACGGAGAAAATGGAAAACCACCCCCGATACACACCAGACCGGGATTCAAGCCCCGATCTACCCCACCACCGGCAGTCCAGTCTAATGCCAGATTGACGCCTTAAACCACCCAACTACCAAAACGTGGTAGGATTTTTCTTTTGTAAATATTTATGCAAATTGTTTAGAAAAAAAGGGTTTATAAGGGTTATTGAATGTATAAGACTTCAATTGGCTACTAGCCTAGGATTTTCGTTAGAAACATTGGGATTTACTTCCTACCAAAGCCAGCCTATGTGATAGGATATAATGGATATTATGAAAGATTTTACTAACCCAGCTTTTATTAATAATATTCTTTATCCATCTATTTTGTACTTTCCTTTATACCTTGCTTGGCTAGATTTTGGTGAAGCTCCGAACCAATAAAACACACAAAAAAAAAGTATCTAAAAAATGCACAATGGTGTGATGCGAAAAAATAAAATAAAAGTAAAATTAAATCCTTTTAAAATTCATAATAAAAGTATTTTTTTTAAAAGTAACACAATTATAAGAACTTTATCTATTGAAAATAATCTTAATATGAATTTTTTTTAAATGATAAATTTATCCTTAAAATAACTGATGGCGGGGCCTTGATAATTTTAGTGTCTTGTTCAGTGGGCCACGAGTTAAAAAAAAAAAGGATGAAAATCGCTGCATAAACCGTTCGACCACCGAAAACGGGTCAAACTTTTAACNACCTTGCGTAATTTAAGGACAGCCCCCCCAACCAAATATTGTTTGTGAGCGGATAAAGGGGGGCGGGGGAGGGGTTTCAATTTCAATATTCAGTGATTCGTGACAATGACCCCCATTAGAATTTTTTTTTCTTACTACCCTTCCGGTTTTTACGTATATATACTAATCACGCAAATGTGTTAGGGATGAGGAAGGTCGTCTAGAGAGGAAGTGTACCCGCTAATGCACGGAGAAAATGGAAAACCACCCCCGATACACACCAGACCGGGATTCAAGCCCCGATCTACCCCACCACCGGCAGTCCAGTCTAATGCCAGATTGACGCCTTAAACCACCCAACTACCAAAACGTGGTAGGATTTTTCTTTTGTAAATATTTATGCAAATTGTTTAGAAAAAAAGGGTTTATAAGGGTTATTGAATGTATAAGACTTCAATTGGCTACTAGCCTAGGATTTTCGTTAGAAACATTGGGATTTACTTCCTACCAAAGCCAGCCTATGTGATAGGATATAATGGATATTATGAAAGATTTTACTAACCCAGCTTTTATTAATAATATTCTTTATCCATCTATTTTGTACTTTCCTTTATACCTTGCTTGGCTAGATTTTGGTGAAGCTCCGAACCAATAAAACACACAAAAAAAAAGTATCTAAAAAATGCACAATGGTGTGATGCGAAAAAATAAAATAAAAGTAAAATTAAATCCTTTTAAAATTCATAATAAAAGTATTTTTTTTAAAAGTAACACAATTATAAGAACTTTATCTATTGAAAATAATCTTAATATGAATTTTTTTTAAATGATAAATTTCTCCTTAAAATAACTGATGGCGGGGCCTTGATAATTTTAGTGTCTTGTTCAGTGGGCCACGAGTTAAAAAAAAAAAGGATGAAAATCGCTGCATAAACCGTTCGACCACCGAAAACGGGTCAAACTTTTAACCGAAACCGTGTGTACCACGAGCTGTATATATCCGGACGAACGGAAAGCGGTCACACGACACTACCCGACACTATTAATACAACTCCAGGTGTTTAAACTAACGAAGACTACAACCGGCACGCATAGAGGCCTGTAGAAGCCATTGTCACGACACAGCAATCACAGAAACAACAGCGTCCTTTACACGACAATCAAAACGGTTCCCGAATCGCCGATCGTTCGGCGTGACTACCGGACGAGAGTTAAGGTGATTCTGTCCTGGGTTATAAGTTTATCTATGAAAATTCTACAAGCGTCTGACAGTTACAAAATTTACAAATATTTTAAATATTATATTCATATATTCAAATCATGTGCTCAGCAGCTGATGGGTAGTACTGGTATAAATACTTCTAATATTGCCCTCTTCGGTGGTCGAATGGTCTAATCTACAGACAGTGGTCTCAAACTAAAACAAATCACAAACTCGCGGAGTGAAGCGGGCGGGCCACAACCTAAATACAAACATGTCTGCTAGAATATGATTTTGGTAGGAATTACAGTAGATGTTAGTTACTAAAGTTACTAAAACAATTTTAATATATTCATACGTCAAGTAGTGATATCTGCAATTGTCACTTTTGATAAATAATATCAATACCTCTAAAATAACCTAAATAATATGGTAACATGTTATCAATGTTAGCCGCAAAGTAATATGTTTGAATTTTCTCTACTGTTCTTCCAACCAAAATCAAGGTATGGAATATATTCTATACCTTTGTTTTCGCGGCGTTTCTTGTCACCCGTCCGGATTAGGCACATTCTACACTAGCGGTTAAAACGCTAGCAACCCCGCCTTTGAATGACACCCTCGTTATCAAGTTAGAAAATAAGTTTTCGTCTAGACCAGCGTTTTGACCGTTTACCTCTGGAAGCGTTAAAACCACCTAGCGGTAGAAACGTGAATCAAACTACATCAGGCGTTAACAGGCAGTTGTGCCTCAATATCACAAGTCTTTCAGCAGGAATAATACTCTTCCTCAAGATGGTATCACGTTTTACAATATTTTCATTCACTAAACCAAGTAGTTCATCAAATGAAACCACAGACATTCTATAGTACAAAAATAACTTATCTGGGTACATTCTGAGATTCATAAACATAAGATGAAACTGTCCTGTTGAGAGACGGTTCGATAATGTGGGGTGAGTCCACCAACGTCTCTTTTGACGAGTTTTCTTTTCCTCCAACAAAATAAGTCCCGCAATACAGCCGGCCTGTACAATATCCATTTTTAAACCATTCTGCACCAGTGGAAGCAACAACCGCGGTATTTAAACCGCTAGTGTAGAATCAGTAGCGTTATGGTAGCTGTTTAACAGTTGCGTTTTGACAGTCGGGTGTAGATCCAAGAGTTTGGGGGGCGTAAGCTAGCGGCAAAACCGAATTTTAACCGCTAGTGTAGAATCGGCCTTTAACACATTTCAATAACTCTAGTAGGTAAAGGATGAGGAAAAAACAGAGGGAAAACACCCTCTGTACATCCAGCTGTAATTCGAACCCTTGTCCTCCCCAATACCGGCAAACTATACTGATATAGGAATGCGGTATCGAAAGAAAAGTATCGATAACCGTAGATATCGGTCTCGAAATTTTAATCTGTAAAAATATGTTTTTATCTAGTAATAATAATTTCAACTTTGGCACCATAATTATATTTTTTTAACACTGAGCATTATAATGATTTAACCATAATATATACTTAGGTCTAACTTGGAAAAGGTGATAGATAGTATGATGGCTATTATAAAAGGTTTTACCATAACAGATAGAGTTGCTTCTTACTTGCCATGTAGAAAATGAGTGAGAATTGAACAATAGTGTTATTTGTTCATCCTCCACAGAACACCCTAGTAAACGTTTAGTCCTAGCATCAGTGAAGATAACAGAAAAAGTTGTTTATTTCGATACCGATCCGATACCGGAGTGAGTACTAATATCAGTAAAAGTACCAAGTGAAAAAATACTAGTAGCGAAAGGAAAATATCGATACTTTTTTCATATCTCTAGACTGATATTTAATCCGCGTGCCCTATAATAATCTACTTCAGTAGCCACATGGTTTAAGGCATCACTCATGTTAAAATAGATTGCCAATGACAGGGATATCGGGCTCGAATCCCGGTCGAGTTTACTGAGGCTGATGCATCAAAAATTGTCCCTCTCCTCTTTATCCATGTAAATGCGGGTACACTTCCTCTGAATTCAACCTTCCTAATCTCTAACTCATTAGCGTAATTAGTACATAGGCGAATAACATGTAAGTCACGGTACTAAAAAAAACCTCTAATAGATTTGATGCTATGTATTTAAAATCATTAATATTTAAAATGTTTAAAAACTTTCCCAGATGTGTATGTGGGTTAGCGAAATACTCGCAGCAGTATTTATTAGATTATAAAAATAAAATTCTCACATTTAAGTATTTAGAACAATTTCAAAATCAGCAATTTTTTTTAGTAAAAAATTATTTACCCACTAAAATTAAATTACATGTTTTATGTCTAACTTATGTATATATGACTGCAAGCCGAATAATATTACCATGGCTATTTAGTAGAGTAAAAAAAAGTATTGTAAACAGTCACATATGCCTCGAGGGCCGGAAGCGACCCACTGGCCGTGAGTTTGTGAACCCTGCTCTAAGACAACGGTTCACAAAGCTTTTTATTCGGCCTTCAACCTAAATGAAAAAATGTCCAAAAAACATGTACCCCTTAGCATTTAAAATACATAAAGGAACCTGCTTTGGCGGCCGTATAGTCTAAGGCGTCACAATTGTTTTAAAACTAGACGGCCGATGACAGGGAGATCGGGGTTCGAATCCCGGTCGGGTGTATTGAGGGTGGTTTTCCGCTCTCCCCCACGCCAATGAGGGTACACTTCCTATAAATATAGCCTTCCTTATCCGTAAAATCATTAGAGTAATTAGTACATAGACGTATAACACGAACGGAAAGACGCGGTTCTAAAAAAAACCCAAAGAACCCCCCGCCCTCATCGACGATTTTATGACGAGTGTACATAAATAGTAACCGAAGCCATTTAGTGTTCTTCGTTCCTTCCTCCTGTGATCCAATGATATAATATTGTACCGGAGAAGGCTCGTCTTTACCTAAGACCGAAGAAAGCGCCACAGTTTGGGAACCACGACTCCGATAGGTTCTCCAAGAAGAGGATAGAGTTTGAAGGTCACACCAGTCCCATGTGTGTAAGTTTGACCTAAGGTCGAGAGAGCAGGACCGGCTGTCACGAGAGAAGAGGAGGGTCTAGGTAACCATGGGGCGAATGTACCGAGTACAGCTGCTATTAGCATCGTGCATAATGACGACGCCGTTGTATGTGACCATCCTTGTTGTGGACGGAGAGAAAGGTCTCAACGTTCAGTGCACGCGGTATAAGGCGCCAGACTCGCGATAAACTGGATTACCGAGTACAGCTGCTATTAGCATCGTGCATAATGACGACGCCGTTATATGTGACCATCCTTGTTGTGGACGGAGAGAAGGTCTCAACGTTCAGTGCACGCGGTACAAGGCGCCAGACTCGCGATAGACTGGATTACCGGTGACGCGACAGGTTTGCCACTATTCACCTACTACCAAATTGCCTATGTTTTGCAGGATTTCAAGGAGGAATTCCCATTTTTCGGCTAGTTTAGATTGAAGAAAAGAGAAATCTAATTCCATTTTTCATCAAACTGACTAGATGTGAAGTAATTTAACTTATATTTTAAACAGGACGATTTAAAAAAATATGTGGAAATACAACTGCTTCTGTCGCTTCACAACCCCTGTTTAAGGTGGGGATGTAGGGAACGCGAGAAAAGGCAAGTGTTTTTACAGTTTTTATGGCAAAACACTTTTTTTTTGCCTAAATAAATAAAATATTGTTTCAATACAAACATAGAGTTTGATTTTCTACACATGGTGATATGAACAATTTTTGAGGTGACCTGGTGGTCTAGGAGTAAGTTGTTGGACTCTTGTGCTGGGTGTGTGGGGTTCAATCCTCGGTCTCGGCAGAGATTTATCTGATTGCCAAACCCTTCCTTCACCTCTGACAAGACGTGTATTAATCACAACTTGTGAATGTGAGGAATGCCAGGCCTCCACCGTGGTTCGGATCCCACGTTAAACTGTAGGCCCTTCATTTCATCTCACAATCACCCTACCATTACACATTAGCGTAAGTGCGTATAGCCCGAACGGGTAGTAAGACGCGGTGCTAATAATAATAGTTTTTGAATAAGGCAGTTTCTATGAGAGATCGATTATTTCGCTCCCTCATTAAACACCCGAGTCCCTCGCCACATTAATTTCTAATCCTCCTTGTCTGGAGGTTGTCGGGTAACACAAGGCTATCTGTATTACATCTCCGGGACCGGTGGTCGGTAGAGCAGATGGGCTCAAGAAGAGAGAGAGAGTGGTAGTAAGTAGCGAGCTGGTGGCGGGTGATTGATTGAGGTGGTGCCCCTAGCGCTGACCCACGGGTCCCGACCCGACCATCTCGCAACCCCTGCTAGGTAGGGCCACCAGCCCCCGACTGATGCTATATTATACGCCGTGGCGTTATACTGTACCGCTCACCACAGCGCGGCCGGCGATAAAGTATTAATCGCTGTCGGTCTTAAAAAAATACGATGATCTTGTTGGGTTTTTTTCTGGAACTACTTTTCTATTCTGTCTACGCTCATATTCCCTTTCGCGCTTCACCTACAACAGCCCTTTTTACATGTCGTTAAGAATGTGATACGCTTCGGTGGCCGCATGGTATAAGGAGCTACTTTCGCAAGACTAGAAATCCGAAAACAGGGATAATGGGGTTTGATCCGAGTCGGGTGCACTAACTCTTAATTCAACCCTCCTAATCCCTATCACATTAGTGTAATTAGTACATAGGCGTATGATAACGCGAACGAATAGTAAGAAGCAGCGCTAAAAAAAGAATTAGGAAATAAAACTACGAAATATCTTATCTCAATATAAAGAGGAAAGCTCGCTGCTAGTTCTCAAATATCTAAAAGTTTTACGTTGTGAACCTATAAAAAAAACTTACCGTTTTTTCTAGAGAAAGGTCGTTTTTCATCAAGCCAAGCCTCTTAGTTCCACAAATATGCTTAAAAAGTTATTAAAATGAGATAATCTTCTATTTTCACACTTTCTTAATTAATAAAGCGCAAAATATAGGTTTGTTAAGGAAAGCTTTGTTGGAATATTTCGATTTTATTTTGGCGTCAGCTATATTTTGTAATAACGCTTTGATGAATTTAATATTACTTTAGATCTGAGCGTCTGCGCGGCAATTTCTCCCTTACCGGGCCGGCCCCCTTTAAGTAGTAACATTTTCATAAGAAGGAACTTTTAAGTTATTTTAGTTTATTTGTTGGTAAACATTAATAGCACCATACCACAATATAGGTATTAATAATATTATATTAGACCACCTGGGTGCTTTAGTGGTCAGTTTCTTGGATTATCGCGGAGTCGTCAGCTCGATCGCGGGGTTAAGCCATGGAGTAAAAAATATATATACATATCTACCAAAAGTGACAGTTGCAGATATAAATTCGAGACAAAAAATTCTCAGTTTTGGGGGGGAAAAAAGCTCAATACTTTTTTTCTGTAAAAAAAAATCAGCTGTTTTAAATTAATGAGTTCCAATAAAGCACACTACAACGCTTGTTGGTTGAACCGATCACTAACGTCAGGTCTGCAGTAGATCAGATATGTTAATTTGTCAATATTATCAATGTCTTTACGAATACAAAATATTCACCTGGAATTTAACGATACTAAATCTTCAGCTGGAATTTAACGATACTAAAATGTTTTAGATGAATTCTCATCAAATGTTGTCACTATTTTTTTTTTAATTTCAGTCCATCATCAATCAGATATTTAAAATTATTTTAATGTTGGCTTGACTATTCGCTAAAAAAAACTACCCCCCTTCCACTAAGCCCAAATCAACTATTTGATGACTTATGTATCCAGGGACCGGATTTTGATGACCTAATTTTATAAACAAAGGCCTAGTCATAATTATAAACAAATACTCGTAATAAATGCATACGACTAAGCCAAACACGCACTTCACAAATGTAAAATGCGATTAAAAGCCGTTAACAACTAAACTCTTGCAGAACATACTACTGATTTACAAATATGTATTACCCCCCTTCCCAACGCAACCCCGGGTTCGATTCCCGTCTCCAGGTGTCATTTTTCAATTTTCAGAACCTCTTCGGCTTGATTGAAGTGTCTCTCTAGGAATGTGTATTTTACAACCAAACAAGCAAAGAGGAGAGAAAGTTCAATGACTACATTCATTATCTTCTCATTCCGATAATTGTTTGTTGAAAACATTTAGTCTATGCTTATAAATACCTATAGTTTAAAAAAAATAATCTTATTCAACATGAAAGCTTTAAAATTACTCAAAAGCCTAAAAATAACTTTAAAAGTGTAAGAAAAGGCGCCGGCCTTAGCTTTGCCCAAATAAAGACAATATTATTATTATTATTATTATTACAAATGACGCAGGCCCAAAAAATATGCCCTTAAATTCCAAAATGACAAAAAACCATATAAAAAATATACATTCCTACAACAAGCGAATCATGAATAGAATTTATGTAAGCATACTTATGAGCATGTGACAAAAAAAAAGTTGTGATCAAAATCCGGGCCCTGTTGATAATAGGTCATAAGTATCCGCCTCCCCATACCCAGTCGCTTTCTAGATTTGCGTTAGATTATAAGTCGTGTGCTGATATAATCAGATGGCTCAGAAAGTGCACACTAAATAGCTTAAATCAATAATAAGGTTTATTTTGGATAGTTATAAAACTTTTTAAAACAGTTTTCAGGGTAGTGATTAACAAACCCAATGGGAAGACCATTGGGAAGACTTACACGCAGTTGGGAGGATAATATTAGAATATAACTGAAAAAGGTGGGATGTAATGAGGTGGACTGGATATAACTAGCTCAGGATAGAGATAGGTGTCGTACTTTTGGAAGTGCGGCAGTTAACTTTCGAGTTCTAAATGCCAGAGAGTAAGTATCATGCTATCTACTCCGCTCCGTGGCGTCAGCCCGTAATCTAGCCATACCAACCGAGGGACCGCCATTTGTTGGCGGAGACAGTCCCAACTTCTGCGGATAAAGGGGGACATGTGGTCAGCACAACGAGCCCTCTGGCCAGTAATCTCATTTTTTTAGACCGCCGCCGCTACTTCTTTATTCAAGTAGCTCCTCATTATTTGTCCTCACGAGGCTAAGTTTGACCCAGTTCGTCACCCAATGTTTCATAGAACATTTATAAACGCCGGGGATCGATCCCGGAACCTGTGGATAGGTAGCCAGGAGCTATAACCACTAGACCACAGAGGGGGATCTATATGATCTACATCTGTCACTTTTAATGTAAAGACTCAATACCTTTAAATTAATACTAATGATCACGTAAACGGATATCAATGATGACAAAACAAATATTCTATTTTCTAAAAGTTCCTTCCTACGTACCAAAACCATTCGACCAAACAGAGATACCTTCAAAGCAATTTATCAATCACGGTAACGCATTTTGTTGGTCAAATTGACGTTGATGAATGAATTTTTTAAAGCACCGGTGGAATTAAAGATGAGCAAAACAATTCACTGTGGTGGTGCGGGAAGTTCAAAGTGATTTAGTTCACTGGTTAAAACGAGCTGTTAATTTATTTAGTCTGTTAGTCGTTCTAAAAGGGTACTATTCCATTAATCTATGTAACGCTGTTGAGAAGGGAGGAGGATTGGNTCCAAGTGGTGAAGATTGTCCCTTTGATAAACTTGCAGTACGCTCCATAGAACATGCGTCCAAGTGGTGAAGATTGTCCCTTTGATAAACTTGCAGTACGCTCCATAGAACATGCGTCCAAGTGGTGAAGATTGTCCCTTTGATAAACTTGCAGTACGCTCCATAGAACATGCGTCCAAGTGGTGAAGATTGTCCCTTTGATAAACTTGCAGTACGCTCCATAGAACATGCGTCCAAGTGGTGAAGATTGTCCCTTTGATAAACTTGCAGTACGCTCCATAGAACATGCGTCCAAGTGGTGAAGATTGTCCCTTTGATAAACTTGCAGTACGCTCCATAGAACATGCGTCCAAGTGGTGAAGATTGTCCCTTTGATAAACTTGCAGTACGCTCCATAGAACATGCGTCCAAGTGGTGAAGATTGTCCCTTTGATAAACTTGCAGTACGCTCCATAGAACATGCGTCCAAGTGGTGAAGATTGTCCCTTTGATAAACTTGCAGTACGCTCCATAGAACATGCGTCCAAGTGGTGAAGATTGTCCCTTTGATAAACTTGCAGTACGCTCCATAGAACATGCGTCCAAGTGGTGAAGATTGTCCCTTTGATAAACTTGCAGTACGCTCCATAGAACATGCGTCCAAGTGGTGAAGATTGTCCCTTTGATAAACTTGCAGTACGCTCCATAGAACATGCGTCCAAGTGGTGAAGATTGTCCCTTTGATAAACTTGCAGTACGCTCCATAGAACATGCGTCCAAGTGGTGAAGATTGTCCCTTTGATAAACTTGCAGTACGCTCCATAGAACATGCGTCCAAGTGGTGAAGATTGTCCCTTTGATAAACTTGCAGTACGCTCCATAGAACATGCGTCCAAGTGGTGAAGATTGTCCCTTTGATAAACTTGCAGTACGCTCCATAGAACATGCGTCCAAGTGGTGAAGATTGTCCCTTTGATAAACTTGCAGTACGCTCCATAGAACATGCGTCCAAGTGGTGAAGATTGTCCCTTTGATAAACTTGCAGTACGCTCCATAGAACATGCGTCCAAGTGGTGAAGATTGTCCCTTTGATAAACTTGCAGTACGCTCCATAGAACATGCGTCCAAGTGGTGAAGATTGTCCCTTTGATAAACTTGCAGTACGCTCCATAGAACATGCGTCCAAGTGGTGAAGATTGTCCCTTTGATAAACTTGCAGTACGCTCCATAGAACATGCGTCCAAGTGGTGAAGATTGTCCCTTTGATAAACTTGCAGTACGCTCCATAGAACATGCGTCCAAGTGGTGAAGATTGTCCCTTTGATAAACTTGCAGTACGCTCCATAGAACATGCGTCCAAGTGGTGAAGATTGTCCCTTTGATAAACTTGCAGTACGCTCCATAGAACATGCGTCCAAGTGGTGAAGATTGTCCCTTTGATAAACTTGCAGTACGCTCCATAGAACATGCGTCCAAGTGGTGAAGATTGTCCCTTTGATAAACTTGCAGTACGCTCCATAGAACATGCGTCCAAGTGGTGAAGATTGTCCCTTTGATAAACTTGCAGTACGCTCCATAGAACATGCGTCCAAGTGGTGAAGATTGTCCCTTTGATAAACTTGCAGTACGCTCCATAGAACATGCGTCCAAGTGGTGAAGATTGTCCCTTTGATAAACTTGCAGTACGCTCCATAGAACATGCGTCCAAGTGGTGAAGATTGTCCCTTTGATAAACTTGCAGTACGCTCCATAGAACATGCGTCCAAGTGGTGAAGATTGTCCCTTTGATAAACTTGCAGTACGCTCCATAGAACATGCGTCCAAGTGGTGAAGATTGTCCCTTTGATAAACTTGCAGTACGCTCCATAGAACATGCGTCCAAGTGGTGAAGATTGTCCCTTTGATAAACTTGCAGTACGCTCCATAGAACATGCGTCCAAGTGGTGAAGATTGTCCCTTTGATAAACTTGCAGTACGCTCCATAGAACATGCGTCCAAGTGGTGAAGATTGTCCCTTTGATAAACTTGCAGTACGCTCCATAGAACATGCGTCCAAGTGGTGAAGATTGTCCCTTTGATAAACTTGCAGTACGCTCCATAGAACATGCGTCCAAGTGGTGAAGATTGTCCCTTTGATAAACTTGCAGTACGCTCCATAGAACATGCGTCCAAGTGGTGAAGATTGTCCCTTTGATAAACTTGCAGTACGCTCCATAGAACATGCGTCCAAGTGGTGAAGATTGTCCCTTTGATAAACTTGCAGTACGCTCCATAGAACATGCGTCCAAGTGGTGAAGATTGTCCCTTTGATAAACTTGCAGTACGCTCCATAGAACATGCGTCCAAGTGGTGAAGATTGTCCCTTTGATAAACTTGCAGTACGCTCCATAGAACATGCGTCCAAGTGGTGAAGATTGTCCCTTTGATAAACTTGCAGTACGCTCCATAGAACATGCGTCCAAGTGGTGAAGATTGTCCCTTTGATAAACTTGCAGTACGCTCCATAGAACATGCGTCCAAGTGGTGAAGATTGTCCCTTTGATAAACTTGCAGTACGCTCCATAGAACATGCGTCCAAGTGGTGAAGATTGTCCCTTTGATAAACTTGCAGTACGCTCCATAGAACATGCGTCCAAGGCTGTTCAGCTGCAATACAACA
Organism: Timema bartmani; assembly: GCA_902151455.1. Lineage (NCBI taxonomy): Eukaryota > Metazoa > Arthropoda > Insecta > Phasmatodea > Timematidae > Timema > Timema bartmani. Next base: position 182,550 of record CABFWB010000526.1, read on the forward strand.
TTTAAGAGCCCTTCTCACCCCACGGATAGTACCTACAGTCACATTTTAAAAGGAGAAACCTTTTAGAAAAAAATACAAACATAATTTTTTTTTGAGGTCAATATTGATAACATCACGTGATCCGCAGTTGTAAATATTGATAGATAATATCAATACCTATAAAAATAACACTAATAATATAGTGAACCTCGTTTCGGTGGCCCCATGGTCTAAGGCGCTAATATCGCAGTAGACTAGACTGCCGATGACGGGGAGATCGAGTTTCGATCCCGGTCGGGTGTAGTAAGGGTGGTTTTCAACTCTACCTCCAAGCATATGCGGGTACACTTCCTATTAATTCAACCTTCCTCATCCCTAACCCATTAACGCTATAATTAGTAAGTATGCGTATAGCCCGAATGGGTAGTAAGATGCGGTGCTAAAAAAAATAGTAAAATGTTATCGATGTTGACAGCAAAAAATAAAAAAATTGCTCTAAATGTACATAATTAAGAAAATTGAGGTATACGTCAGGCCAGTTACTTTGAACCTACCCTTAACCTACAAGTACGCTCCAATTTTCATAAGAAGGGCCTTTTAGAAAATACAAACACATTCTTTGAGGCCGAAGTTAACAACATTTTACTATTTTATTGCCGTATTATATCATAGATATTGTTATTCTCTATCAAAAGCGACAGTTGCAGATTTAATGACTTGACCCCCAGTTCACCCGACCGAGATTCGAACCTCGATCTCCCCGTCCTCAGCAGTCAAGCTCAACACGACTAGCGCGTTAGCTAACCACGCCACCGAGGCGGGTTAAGTAAGGTTGAATTCAGAGGAAGTGTTTGGAGGGAGAGTAGAAAACCCACCCTCAGTACACCCAAATGGGATTCGAGCCTAGATCTCCCGTCAACGGCAGTCAAATCTACTGCGCGAGTGACGCCTTCTTAGACCATGCGGCCACCAAAGTTTTTTTTTAAACGTGTTCATTCACCAAACCACGTGGTCTGTAGATATCGATATCGCAAATGGTGCGTGCTTTGACAGCTTTAAGGAAAATGTAGTGATCGACGTCAAATATAAAGTTACTGAATCTACTTTCAAGTATTCGTGCGCCAAACAAAAGTGGTCTGTAGGTGTCAATTTAGCATATTATTTTGACACCTTTAAGATAAATGTAGTGATCATTGGTTAATTTTGAATTTCCCAAACCTATTAGGCTATTTTACAACTTCTAAAAGGGTCTTTCTATGGCGTTTCAGTTATATCTAGAGTGTATTTTAGTCGTAAGGTTCACTTTAGAGGCAGTACAGACTATCACCGAGTGAACATACATAGCTCTGCGGAAAAGTATAATAAAGATGGGGGTAGAAGGGCGACCCATAAATACTTGTATTGGTGGCCACGCCGTCTAAGACGTCAGAATATCAAGAACGAATCATCACGAGAAGGTCGAGACGTCCGAGCGCACTGCGAGTGACTTTCCACAGTGGTTTTCCCGTCCCCCTCCTCACGCTGATGAGGGTACAATTACTCTGACTTCCTCCCTCCTCCTTACCACATATATTTTTTTTAGCACCGCATATTACTGCCCGTTCAGGCTCTAGGTATGTATTTAAATAAGGAAAAGGAAATTTACCGCCATCTGAGTGGAGGAAGGGTGTAAAACCATTTAGGAAAATACCTCCCTCGGTACACCCAACCGGGACTCGAACCCCTCCGATCTCAAATGCATCGGCAGTACCCTCAGTAGATTAAGACGTTAGATAATCCTTCAGTTAGAATGTATACACCATTAAAATTTTCACACGACTAATCTCGCCGGTCATGGTTATAAATATGACGGGGCCGGATTTTCATGATCGGCTAGTGTGTTCGCCTGGAGAGAGGACGTGGGAAATAAAACATCCCGGTGCTACGAAGTAGTAGTAGTAGTAGTAGTAGTAGTAGTAGTGCTCTAGGAACTCGTTAATGCCTGGCAGATTTCAGGTCTCCTCCACCAATGCAACTGTTTGCCACCAGTCAGAAGAGATTTACAAGCCCGTGCCGCGTGTAAACACACACACACACACACATATTGTGCACCCTTGCACGTGTGTCAATGGATGCGAACAATGGTGTGAGATAGAGGAGGGATCCAGGGGAGCAACTACACCCCCCCCCTCACCAAGGCACATCCCTTGAGGAAACAAAAAACACCCGTCCACGACAAAACGTTACTTGGGCTGCGCATAACGCGCCAGTTACACCAATGGATCTCAAAATAGGGTGCAGCGAAAATAAGGGGGAAATATATGTTTCTCTACATTATTATTATTACTATTAGCACCGCGTATTACTAACCGTTCGGGTTACACACACTTACGCTAATGTGTAATGGTGGGGTGATTGTGAGATGAAATGGAGGACCTACAGTTTAACGTGGAATCCGAACCACGGTGGAGGCCTGCCATTCCTCACATTCACAAGTTGTGATCTATACACGTCTTGTCAGAGGTGAAGGAAGGGTTTGCCAATCAGATAAATCTGTGCCGGGACCGTGGATTGAACCCCGGACCCTCAGCACAGAAGTCTGACACTTTACCCCTAGACCGCCAGGTCACCTACTATATTTCACTGCAAAAGTATTACATAAAAAAACAAAAATATGTTTAGTTTTTTTTTCTTAGGGGTCTTACTACCCATTCGGTTTAGGTACTAATTACGTTAGTGTGTTAAGGGATGATTACGGTTGAATTTCAGATAAAGTGTACCCACATTTGCGTAAAGGGAGAATGAAAAACCATTTAGAAATAAAAAATAGCCTCAGTACACCCAACCGAGATTCGAGCCACAATCTTCTCATCAGTCTGTTGCGAGAGTGACGCGTTTGACCATTCAACCATAGGTTTGGTTAGTACCTCCTTTTTTTAGCACCGCGCCTTACTATTCGTTCGGGTTGTACGTTAATGTACTAATTACAATTATGGTTTTAGGTATTGGGAAGGTTTAGTTGAGAGTAAGTGCACGCGCATTTGGGTGAAAGCAAGGTGAAAAGTCATTTTGGGGAAACCCCTCTCAATGCACCCGACCAGGATCGAACCCCGATCTCCCCGTCTTCAACAGTCTAGTCTAACACGAGAGTAGCGCGTTAAGACCACACGGCCACCGAGGCGGGTGATACTTTATATTAAAGTTGTTTTTACTTCAATACACTTTTAATCAAAAAACAAAATTTTTATTTTAAATGCCCACATCACCCCAATGATACCAAACACCCTAGTAAAGCAGTTAAAACAGATCGAAACTGATGTCGCATTTTGTGCGGTTTTCTGTATTCTATTTTAAAAAGGAATGGAATTTAAATCGGCGACAACGTTTAACCATATTTTAAAATTCCGGTAAATTAAAAAAAATATTATATTGTTGAAAATTATTTTTACCTATATCAATTTTGTTGCAAAATGAACCAGTACTTCGATACGTTTTATCGTTAGAGCGTAATCATGCCATGGTGGCTACAAATTATATTAAAATTATTATAGAAATTATCTGACTTTTCCTGGTTTTCCAGACAACTATAAAAAGATTCCCGAATTAACTTTTTTACAGTTTTTATTGGAGAATGGCAATTTGTTCGTTTATTACATAGAACACATTTTCAAAAGCGTTTATAACGGCTGATAAATATTTAAGAAAATTTAATTCTTTTTCCAGTATTTTATGTTTTAGGCATTATTTGTCCCAATAAAATGGAAACGAAAAAGGTCATGAATAAAGTGTCAGGAAAATTCGGGGAGGAAAGAATAAAAACCATGAAGTTTGCTGATGACTTGATGATATGAAAGATGAAGGAAGAAAAAAGTAAAGGAACAGTTAAAAGAATGGAATGACCAAGTGAAAGAGTGTGGAGTAAAATTTAGGATGGTGAAGTGATGGTAATGACAAGGAAGAGGATAAGGCCTAGTAAAGCTATAAAGTTGGATGGAGTAGAGCTGAGAAAAATACAGAAAGTAAAATATCTTGGAAGCGGGATTGAGGAGAAAGGTGTAAGAAGAGAGGATCAAATGAGAAGAGGAAAGCAGGGAGAGTTGCTCTCACTATAGATGTGTAAGAGACCTGCTATGGAGAAGAGAAGTGCCCTGGAAGTGTTGTACAGGGGGTACTTTGAACCCATTGTCAAATATGCAGCAAAAACATGGACAGTGAATGAAGTTTGTAAAGAGTATGTAAACTTTCATGAGGAGAAACAAGATTAGGACTGAAGTTTTCGGGAGAAGAGTAGGGGTGCAGGGAGTACATGAGATAGTAGAGGAAGCAAGACTGAGATGGTATGGGCATGTAATGAGGATGGAAAAAGAGAGGCTGCCAAAGAGAATGATGAAAATTAAGTACGTATGAAAAAGACCGCAAGGGAGGCCAACAACGAGATGGGAGGTGAGTATCAGAAAGTGTGCGAGTGAGAGGAGAAGAATGGGAACAATTAAAAGCGGTAGAGTGGTGGAAGATGGAGGCATTTTACTAAACCACCCAGCCACAGGTTGAAGAGAGTTTTCGATGATTGTGGTTTTGTGTAAAAGACGAGTTTTGTTTAGTTGCGTCAAATTTTAGTTTTATCGGACATTTTAAAAATATACTAATAAACAGTTTGATGTTCATTCATTTCACAAGGATGTTAAGCCCGATTGTTATCTGAAGAACACGTTGCAAGCGTGTTTCGTGAGTTCTCTGACCTGGCATTCATTGACAGAGTTGTGTTGTTTGTAGTGCCAAACTCTTAGAAAATGTCTGGATTTGACACAGATAGATTTATAATTGAAATTGAATCAAGAGCTGCCCTGTGGGACTTTGAAGCCCCAGAGTATGCAAATAAACATCTCAAAACAAAGGCATGGGATGAAGTTTGCCAAGCCTAAGAGTGATGCTCAATATTTCCTCGGGAGTTATAGGTAGCCTCATATTGGTTGACTGTGCTGTTATATTGCCCTTTATTATGTTAAACAATTCAGTGAAAGACCTCTCTGACATTCTATAGTACGAGCAGAATTTTTCCGGTTCACTTTGCAGTTCAGAATGTAACAAATAAAACTGACTTTTGAGAAGGCGGGAACTTAAAATGGGATGCACCCAGTACTTTATATTCACTTTTCTACGGCGTCGGATTGCACGACGTAGCATTATAAAAAATAAAAACTTCTCTTCCTCTTCCAATATCACGTAACCAAATTACACACATTTCTCAGCAAACGGTGCACTCTTCCATAATCACGTAACCAAATTACACACATTTCACAGCAAACGGTGCACTCTTCCAATATCACGTAACCAAATTACACACACTTCACAGCAAACGGTGCACTCTTCCATAATCACGTAACCAAATTACACACACTTCTCAGCAAACGGTGCACTCTTCCAATATCACGTAACCAAATTACACACACTTCTCAGCAAACGGTGCACTCTTCCAAAAGCTAGATGCTACTGTCGTATGCAAAGACTGTTTTGGCCTATGTCGTGTGAAAGTGTACATGCGATTGTCGCATTGCTCTGTGGTGCGTGGTAGCCACATACCACATGCGAATGTGGTCCGTGTGAAACCGCCCTAAGAGTCATCCCAGCAGCGGCCGTGTGGGAGTGTATGTGTGCGCGCGCGCTGTAGTGAGGTGCGACCGGCAGTTATAAATGTTATAAATATTGCAGCTCCAGTGTTAGGCCGCTGTTCACACGCATGGCCGACAAAACCTCGACATACTGTAGTGATCACGGAGATGATGCTCCGGTGAAGGTCTGTCTCTCTTCCTCACTACACTCATTCACTCGAGTAGAATTCCCGTCCGGTTCTACAGTCCAATTTTCGTTAGACTAGCCTTTAAAAAAATATACTTTTTATGCAGCCAGCATTGATAGCAATTATTACTAGTGTTATTTAAGCTAGTGATAATTTATATCAAACGCGAAAGCTGCAAATCATATGCTTTTACGCATAAATCTATGAACCTGGATTTATTATCTTTTATAACGGTCAAAAAATAGTCCCTGCCATCTAGATTCTAAATTATACTTACTTGCATACTCTATGGCAAAAGTACCCCACATATCCCTATTTAGAGCTAGTTATATCCAGTCCACCTCATTACACCCTATCTCTTTCGTGTCTATTCTAATGTTATCCTCCCATCTGCGTCTAGGTCTTCACAATGGGTTTATCGGTCAATATCATGAACACGGTTCTAGATTATTCAATTCGTTCATATATTTTAAACTTATGACATGTCATATAATCTACAGGTCTCACTTACTAGAGAAAATACCAATACCTATAAATAGTAACTAATAATGTCAAACGTTATTAATGTTGAAAGGAAAAAAATGTATTTTCTCTAAGGTCCTTCGTATAAGAATCCTACTATAGTGATGTTTTTCGAACAGGTAGTAGTAGGCCTACATCGGCCTGTACGACGCCACCGCACACACAGGGAAGGATTACAACATCACAGGGCCAAGATTTATAATCACCTGATAGGCCTATACAAAGACAAGTTCATCCTAGATGCGAGCGAAACAAAGTTCCTCGGCTTCTTGATTCGGCCTGACGAATTTAAGGTTTGTTAGAATTCACTCTTTCTTACTCACTCGCTTGCGTACGCTCCGGTGATATTTCTGGCTATTTGCGAATTAAAGAACCCAATTAAAATACCTTCAAAAAGATAAAAATAATGTTTTAAGATGATGTTTATGTAAGGGAGTCGGAACTCCAGAACTTTGACTTGGCACATCCTTTGTCCTTTCCACTAAGTTATCTCTGGATTGTCCAAGCCCGAGAGCCCACCCATTCAGTGCAGAGGTACTCTAGGTCAAAACAAAGGTCCAAGGTTTAAATCCCTGCCTATACCTATTTACAAAAATAATTTATTTAGAAAAGGACCACACTTAAATACTAAAACAAATCGTGGAAATAATGTACCCAGTGATATCCCCCCCCCCCCCC
>CABFWB010000526.1:198898-210162 GCA_902151455.1 Timema bartmani
TTCCCGTGTCCAGGTGTCATTTTTCAATTTCCAGAAAGTGTGCTAAACCTATCGATAGTAATAAAAAATTAATAAAAATGTCAAAATGAGAAGTTTTCCTAGCACTCGATGAACCAACATATAATAATATTGCCTAGCGCCTGTAAACTATATTGTACCGGGTCGAGCGTGCGCGCTTGAAAAATAAAACCAGTTCTATCTTTCAAGCGTGCGCGCTCAGTCGCTCGCTCGCTCCAGTCTGGCCACCTCTCATTACAACCCATGTGTTCTATTTTATATTTTAGTCGCTCGCGCACTCAGTCTGGCCGCCCCCTTAGTCAACCTCAATGGTCTTGGGGGGGAAAATGTTCGACTCAAGACCCGATGTTCGTGGCTTCAAATCTGGCCGGGGTCAACGTCAGGATTTTTTCTGAGCGATAAGAATCCATTGCACAACTTTATTCTCAGAGGAAGTAAAGCCGTCGGTTCCATGTACCAGATTGTGCTACGGTATGTAAAAGAACCTTGGAAGGTACGTGAGATTATCTTTCCAGGCAAAATGTGTAGGCTCTTTCACTCTCGCTTATAGAAATTCAGTGTTTAGGGCAACAGGAAGCCACCACACCTAGTAGATGGGATTTCTACCAGATGGTAAAGGCGGCACTAACCAGCCACAGGGCTGAGTTCATACCCAGCTTCTTATGGATGGAAATCACATCTTAAGATGGGGTGCTAGTGAGCGTGAGTTTAGGGCAGTATTTTCGAAGTTTTATATCATAAACCTTTATTTGACCAAAATAAATCAAATATTTCTTCTATAGAATCATAGAGTTTAGTTTTCCGCACATGCTCATCTCAACAGTTCTTTAATATCTGTCAAGGGTGTCCTGGAATTTAGTGACAACTTTTTCTCTGCATTTAAAAAGTTTGTCACCAAATGCCGCTATGCTCATGAGAGATATTAAAGAACTCTTGAGATTAGCATGTGCAGAAAACTAAACTATATGTTTCTATAGAAGAAATATTTGATCTATTTTTGCCAAAAAATTTTTATGCTATAAAAACTGCAAAATTAATGCACTAAACTGGTGCTCACTAACACCCCACCTTAAGACGAAGGTAAATGTTTATCTGATTTAAGGTACCATAGTTTAAGTCGGTCCTACAGTAACTAAGTTGTAATTTTATTACTTTATGGTGGAAGGATAAGGGACGCAAAAAAAATCTGATGTTTATGAGTTTTTTTTAGCAAAACACTTTTTTTATAGCAAAACACTTTTTTTTTGGTCAAAATGAATCATTTAATTCTCTAATATGAAAATACATAATTCAATTTTCTTCACATGATGATAATAGTTAATGAAAATCTGTAAAGATTGTCCTGGAATTTAATGACAACTTTTTCTCTTCGTTAACGATTTGTTTTATTTAGATTTCCGTTAATTTCTATATTATTTCCATTCGTCCTGGATGGCATTAAAACGTCCTTTTGAGGGTTAAATTTGAAGAGAAAAAAATTCCGGGAGATGACCCAGCCCTCACTCCCCCCAAAAGTGCACCATTGATCCACCCCTGGCTACTAAACATCAGCATAAGTTACTTTTAAAGTACTAAAAAATATTCTGTACACCCATCTGAAGTTAGCATTATACCACCATATCTAGGAAGTGCATTTTGCTTCATGAAAGAAACAAAATCTCTCACTTTTTTAGTATTTAGGTCAGAAATCAATAGTTTTTATAGACACGTTTTCAAATTCCCCGATTTTTTCCTATTTTTAATTCAACACCCTGACATTTCCCTTGCATCAAAAAATTCCCCGACTTTTCTAGTTTTTCCCTGCGTGTGTTTTTAGTGTTTTTTAATAATCATAAACACTTTTTACCAAAACAAGGTGCAAGGGTGTATATAGCTTGTTTTTCTAGGGGTGATTCACTAGAAAATATTATTTCTTTAGCCTAATTTAAGTTTATATATATAATTTAAAAATATCTTGACCCCTCTCCAGGAGGGGGCGGGTTTATCAAATTCTAGGGGAGATACAGACCCCCCAAAACCACCCCCCTTTCTAGGCTCCTGACACAATGTAAACGTAATAAAACAGTTTCTATCCTTCCTCCCCCTACCGGCACAAGTTGCTAATTTTCTCACCTGCGGAGGGGTAGAAGAAGAGATGGTGTTGTTGGGCGGCCAGGTGGTGGTTGTTGAGGGGGTGGGGGGCAGGGGGAGCGGGCCCCCGGGGGTGGGGGTGGTACTCCATCCCACCGGGCCCACTGCGGGCCCTTGTGCGCGCCGTCTCGCTCCTCTACTGACACCGGTGCAATCTCCCGGGGATACGCGCTGCCCGACGCCCCAACGCCGTCCCCATGCTGCAATGTCAAGTCACGTCGCGACGCCGATGATATCTTCGGATCTGTATCCTCCCAACTCGATTATCCTCTCCACTCCGGATACAAGCGGCGTATCCCCTACTATATAAATCGACGTTTCAAAAACGCACACACCTTCAAAACGGGAAAGGTTTAGTGGAGCATACCCACCTATTTATTTTTTCAAACTACTTTTTACATTTACTTTTACCACAAAAGGGCGTCCACACGAACAAAAAACACTAGCGCGACCGCCACACATTATATACTCTCCTCGTTTTATTTTTGTTATTAAATATTCTTTCACGTTACACTTCTTCAACGCTTCTACCTAACAAAAGGCCCATTCTTCTTGTGTATCTCGAGGGACAAAGCTACACCGACAATCGCTGAACTGGCGCCGACCAGTTGACAAGCTAGAAGCGTGCCTTGAAACTGGATAATTAACAAATATTACTCGAGAGAGCCACCAACACTTTCTTAGAGAAAGAGACAAAAGCACTAGACGAAAACAACTCTTCCTTTTATATAAAAAAAAGTCTCACGTGAGCTAACACGTATTCCTATCTTCACAGCTGTAAAAATATTTCCACATATTCTCGGCGATCATGTACAACTTGTTATCTCGCATGGAAGATGTTAATTTTGACGGAACTAGGCAGGGGCGCTTAGAGGCCACACCGCGGTGTCACCCCTGCATCAATCATGACGGCCCGTTCCATTTCACAAACACAGACACCACACACACGCACACACGCACACACATGGCTATCTCTCTCGGCGCGTTCCTAATTAATTACCCCCACCACGAGTGGAGTGTTACAATCGACTTGCTCACTGCGCCATCCACTCGCTCCTTTTTTTTTTGTCGCGTCGCCCTCAGAGCTAGAGGGTAGATAAGAGAGGAGGGAGGGTGGGGGTGGTGGTGATGGTGGGGAGCAGACAAACCGCCGACCAACCCTCCAACAGCACTTGACTGCGTCACAACCCCCTGTAAAGAGGGTGAAGGGGAGCGGCGGATCGATCTATGCTGGCCCGACAAGAACAACACAGGCAAGGCCCGCAAGTTAACTACAATCCTCTTCCTGGATGGTAATCCTCTCTCGAGACACTCGGTGACGGTTCACACTGGTAGACATCTACCGCTCACTCGCTAGTGTTTAACAAGAGGGGTTGGAGGTGTGTGTGAGAAAAAAAGGGTGGAGGGGACACAGAGATCAATAACACGGGCCGCGCTCGTCACCCCACCATGTTGGAGAACCCCAGCGATCAAACAAAGAAGCGGCGGCGGCGCGCAAGCTAACACTCTCGCGTCTTTCTTCCGCGGCGGGTGCTCGTCAACTGACGGGTCGGCGGAGGGGAGGAGAGCCGCACTGTCAACGCGATGCTGCCAACCTCGCAGGGAGAAATTCTACTAGAGAAGAAGCTGAGAGGTGAACAAGTTACCAGACAAATCATCTGGCGGAAGAAGAGGTACCGTTCACAAGATTTCTTTTTTGCCGCAAGAGAAGACGGGTGGAATAAAACACACGCAACCCGCGTTAAACCCGAAAGGTTAATTATTGCTATGGACAAGGGTGTTCTGAGGGTGAGGGGGTGTTTTGGGAGTTCAAACACGCTACTCTAAGGAAAATATTATTAATCACGTATTTATGCATTCCAGCTCGATGCTGGCAAAAGCTTTTTGCAAGCGCGTGCCTGGTTTGTCAATAGTTTTCGTAAAAATTCTCTCCCGTGCCCATGGGAATTTTGAGCAAAAAAATGAATACCTATAAAATAATACTAATAAAAGTAAAATGACCGAAAAGAAAAAAAGTTGTATTTTCTAAAAGTGTCTTCAAATCAGAAACCTACCATACTTTCTAAGAGACACAATGCAAATTAAATTTTAAAAATAATCCAATTTTGTGTACAATACAACTTGTAAGAACCAATTATTATTATTATTATTATTATTATTATTACCGCGTCTTACTACTCGTTCGGGTTATACGCACTTACGCTAATGTGTAATGGTAGGGTGGTTGTGAGATGAAATGGAGGACCTACAATTTAATTTGGGATCCGAACCACGGTGGAGGCCTGGCATTCCTCACATTCACAAGTTGTGATTAATACACGTCTTGTCAGAGGTGAAGGAAGGGTTTGGCTGTCAGATAAGTCTGTGCCGGGACCGGGGATTGAACCTCGGACCCTCAGCACAGAAGTCTGACACCTTACGCCTAGACCACCAGGTCACCATGTAAGAACCAACTCAGGTAACATTCGGCCTCCTCCCTTCTCAGCAAATAAATATTTGAATACGACCCTTAATGTATCTCCTACTTCGACAGTGTGAACACCCAAAATCAAACTTAAAAATAGACGTATATTTTACGACGGTGCCTACTTGACGATTTCGAAGTTATTTCGCGAAGCGGGTTGGATCTTAACTTGACGCACCAACATATTCTAAGCACTATCACACACACCACTGTACGAAACATAAATAGAGGTAATAAAACGACCAGTTCAGCCTGCGAGGCCTTTTGTTTACCTGCTGGTAACACTTCCCTCCTTCCACTGACGAGTATACACACGCTACTATTTGCACTAACTCGCATATCAAAATTACCTTTTTCTTGTTTCATTATTATAGATAAAAATATGCTTCCACGAACTTATTTTAATCTCCATCCTGGCGGGATGATTCCTATAGCCCATTTGTAAAGAGATCAAATAACCTGAGTTGTAGACGATTAAAAATATATGTTTAAAAAACTTATTTAAGATCAAACAAATAAGTCTGTGATAAAAACTGTTCTAAGAATTTAAGGTGTTTGTTTGAAAATGGGTTCGTAAAACTCACTGAATAAAACACCCTCAGTGAATTAGCTCGGGAAATCTTTGTAGATTAATAAGAATACGACTTACAATTTAACTTTACTCAGTTCAAACGCTTGGATGTTTACTCAATGGATAGCACGTCAAAACTGTGGGTACACCCCGTCCACCTTGAAAGGTATCGGTTTTACCTTGACTGATTAGACTATGACACTATGACACCAGACTGGAACCAAGAAAGATCAGATTGTTACTTTCCGTGTAAACGAGGGGAGGGAATTACACAGTAAATGGCTTCATCAACACGTCCCGTAACAGAACCCAAGATCTGTGGTCAATCTCTTTAAACGTGGACCGTAAGGAAGAATATCTCAACATTCAAAAGATTAACTGACGCAAATTGCATGCAAAGCCAACTGCCAATTTTGACAGACGCACGCGATCTAAATGCCAAGCTCATTTAGGCTGGATTTACATCAGCGGTACAGTCACGATACGATACACTATTCTTTCCAGTGTTTTGAATGTGACTGTTTACAACAGCGATGACGCTTAGAGCTCGGGTAAAGTTACGGTACAACCTCGCTCTCGCTACGATACTCTTGAGAGAATGTCGTTCTAGCCTTAGTCTACTGCCACGGTTCAACACATTGTCGACAGTCGATTGTTTTAGAATGACTAAAAGACAAGTAGAAACCAATGACTGAAGTCTAATTTTTCCCTCCGGCAGATATGGTCCCTTGTTAATTTTAAAGGCTTTGTCCTGATCATCCAAAATGGTTGCTGCTAGCTCTAAATTTGAAAAAAAAACTGGACATTCTTGATTCTATTCAGTAGGCACGTGTTACAAGGAGAGAATGAAAGCCATTGAGCAAAAGTGCACCGTCCCTGTATCGAGTGTGTATGGTTGCGGTATCAGTGATGTAAATGACTGTGATCACAGTCGCACTGTAGTTTTATTATTATTATTATTATTATTATTATTATTATTAGCACCGCGTCTTACTACCCGTTCGGGTTATGCGCACTTACGCTAATGTGCAATGGTAGGGTGATTGTGAGATGAAATGGAGGACCTACAGTTTAACGTAGAATCCGAACCAAGGTAGAGGCCTGGCATTCCTCACATTCACAAGTTGTGATTAATACAAGTCTTGTCAGAGGTGAAGGAAGGGTTTGGCAATCAGATAAATCTGTGCCGTGACCGAGGATTGAACCCCGGACCCTCAGCACAGATGTCTGACACCTTACCCCTAGACCAACGCACTGTAGTTATACAGTCATCGTGCCGTTACTGTATCGCGACACTTCTGATGATGTAAATAGGGACTAAGTATGGTTTTCCAGTGACTAGGATGGCAGTGTTGGAATCCCAACAGTTGGTACTGAGGTTAGTTTTTCTTAAATGGTTTCCTAATATCCCTCCACGCAATATTTCCTATAAATTTAATTACACCTTCCTCTCTTGCCTATTTCATTAGCGTGATTAGGCTAATAATCATGCGTAAGATGGAACGTGTACTTTGAAACAACGAGTTGGGGGTAGCCTTCAAAACAGTTATTTCCGTGGCAACACGACTATAGTTGAAAATCAAGAACTACACCGAAGTTTTAATCCAATGTTTGTTTTCTTTACATACATTCCCCTGCAAAATAGCAGTCAGGAGAGATTTGCTGCAAAATAAAAAAGACGCATGTGAAAATGAGTCGCACGAAGCACCTAATTATATTTTAATTGTTTCTATAGAAGCGTATAAGTGTATAAAGTGAGGCCATTTCCCTTTATAGAAGTTATCTTAGGAATACTTGCCCACCTGTACGATTGTTACATAAACAACTATTGACGATCAAAAAACCTCCACATCACGTGTAGAACTATCTGGTCGGAACTCGAATAAGTCAAACAACGACCTTCCGTGCTGTGATATTCTAATTCAAACAAGATAGGGCTGTGCTACACTACTCTTTTTTTTTTTATATATAACGAATCAAAATATCTGACAGCTAGAAAAAGTTGTTTGGTATACTTTCACGTGTTCATACGTCAAGTCATGTGACCTTCAGCTGTCACTTTTGGCAGATATCAATACCCATGAAATAAAACGTATAATATATTAAAATGTTATAAATGTTGACAGCTAAAAATATGTTTGCACAGTTTGGTACTAAATTCAGTTTCCCCTTAGATAATAATTAATAAAAGGGGGCATTTTAGTGTCACTCTGTATTTTACAAAAGGTAGTTTTTAGTGTCCATTCGTAAGAAAATCTATTTAGAGCTTTGAGTAACAATTTGAATTGGTCACCATTATATTATATATTTTGAAAGGTCTTTTGAATAAAAAGGTCCCTTGTATACTGGATGGAGTACATCAAAGTTACCAGCAATAGAGCGTGTCGTAAATTTGTTGATAAAGGTACAAAGTGTGCTGGATAGAGAATACATCACAGTTTATTTCCAGGTGTTATAAACATGTTAAAAATTACTGTTTCTTTTTTAAACTGTTTCCGTAATACCTATCAATAAAAACCGTCCGATGTTTACTTTCGTTAAAAAAAACAGTTGGTACTAATTATACGAACAATAGGCCCAAGTACAAACATTAGATACAGGTGATAAATATTTTTACTACACCTGAAAAACAATTTCACGTGATCAGATTTTTTTTTTAAATGTGTTAATAAAACAAACAAAAGCAGGATTATTACATAATGAACAAGCCAACAATAAAATTGTACTATACTGTGACAACACAGTGATGAGAGCAGGAAAAAAATATTTCGACACAACCAAGAACATTACTATCTAATTAGTGAAATTAGCAGCAAAAAAACACGACAGTTTGTACACAGCTACACCCTCATCAAAGGGCCCATTCTTAAACTATGTAAGGCTTTTTTTCAGGATTTTAGACCCACCCCCCACCCCCACACACCGTTCTTCGCCGCGTAAAGGATCATAAGATTTTCCATCACCACACACTCCTCCCCGTTTATCTTACATACCTAGTTTCTTACTATTTACCTTACTTAAGATAGATCCTGACTCCCCCCCATTTATTCGTAAAAAAAAACGTATGAAAATACTAAGCCACTTCAAAGCTTTACATAATTTAAGGGACGGCCCCTAAAATAGTGGACTTGAAAGAATAACCAGAATAATATTGCCACATGCTTAATGTTTACAATCATGTGTCAAACTGTTAGAACGGATTTTAATAAAATTGATTTTTCTTTATTGGCCTTGTGTAAACTACCCTTAATTTTAGGGTTGTATATCTAATTCCAAAAATTGCTCTGGAAAACCTTATGAAAACCCAAGATACAGAGTTTTATCCTTTCAGTAAAATGGTTTTAGCAACAGACCAAGATACAGACACACAATATCGCAAACACAACTTTTTCGGGTTAAATTGGTTATTAATCGTCAATATCCACCCAAATCGCGAATTAGATTTTTTTATTTAAGACACTATATATTTTTCTGTACCAAAGTGGTCACGTTAAAGTAAAAATATCAACTTGAAATCCAAGTAAGAAATTATTATATGCGATATTTCAACTTGAAACCAAAGAGAAATAAATGTTAAGACTGTAACTGTAATTATAAGAACATAACACAATTCTTAACATGATGTAGTCAACAGTATTCGAATGGCGGAAGCGAGATTTACTGTTCACAGAACTACTAGTTTAAGGCCCTTGGCCCTGTCGAGTGCAAGTATAAAACCTATTTTGTGGGATGGTTGAAGGGAGGTTGAAAAGCGTGGCGTGGCTTCACAACCGACCAAAGTATACGCGCCAACAAGAACAGATGAATCACGGAAAATGTAGCTATCGGCCAGGTCTTGCGGAAAAATCATAAGTTTGAAAATACCAGTTTTCTCGAGAACGAGTGAAATTTGTATGTTAATATTTTCAAACACTCCTTTTAAGATAATGTATAGATGTTTATTAATTGTTATATTTTCTTATTTTTTGTTATGAAGCCGGCTGTTTTCTATTGAAAAATGTCAAAATTATCGATATTTGATCACTGTTAAAATTATAGAGGTGTGTATATAAAAAGTATAACTTAATCAATATGCTTCTATTCTTGATCAAACCGTTTCCGAAAAAGAAAATTGCAAAACAATAAAAATTCTTGAAGATAACTATTTGTTCTCATGGCTCTGCATTTCCACGCCACATGAAAAGGGCCAATCGCCTTAAATGTTTTGGAATGTCATCAACATCAGAAATACTGCAGTGTGATGATATGTCCGGTAGAGTAGAAGGCAAACTTAGTGCTCCTTAAACTCAAGGGCTGTGTTTGTCCAGTATTGAGTATACTATTTATTTTTTGCACCGTGTCTTACTACCCGTTAGGGTTATACGCAAATGCATTAATTACGCTAATGGTTTAGGGAAAAGTAAAGTTTAATTGAGAGAAATCGCACCCGCATTTGCGCGGAAGGAGAGTGGAACACTGTTTAGGAAAAACAACCCTCATTGCACCCGAACGGGATCGAACCACGACCTCTCCGTCTTAAGCAGTCTAGTCCAACATGAGAGTAGCGCGGTAGACCACACGGCCACAGAAGTGGTTAAGTCTACTATCAACTACCCGCTTCGGTGGCCGCGTGGTCTAACGCGCTACTCTCGCAATTGACTTGACTGTCGATGACGGAGAGGTCAAGGTTCGAATCTAGGTCGGGTGTATTGAGGGTGACTTTTTCAAAAAGGTTTTCCTCTCTTCCTTTAGGCAAATGCAGGTTCACTTCCTCTTGATCCCTAAAACCATTAACGTAGTTAGTACAGAACGTATAACCAGAACGGTTAGTAAGACGCGGTGCTAAAAAAACCTAAAAAAAACTCTTAAACGACCATCACAGCGCCTCTTGGTAAAACAAGTATCAATCATGGAAATATTTGTGCGTAGTTTGGGAGTAGGTGTTATTTTTAAGAAATGTTTAATTATACCCTGATTTCGGTAAGAAGCCCATTGTGGGATTATCTTATATCGTACCAGAATCCTAATATATACCTAGGCATTCCAAGCACTACCGCACTTATACGTCAATGTACGAAATATAAGTAAAGGGAAGAAATAGGTAGTTCAGCCTATGAGGCCTCTGGTTTACCTGCTAATCACACTTCCCCTCTTGCAGTGACGAGTATAGGCCTACACACTCATTCTACTATATGCGTCCGGACAGCAATGACGTGCATTAATATACCTAATTTTCATTTATTTAACGTGCAGTTTCTGAACCGACTGATTACATCAGCACCCAATAATTTCTATGAGCGAGAAAGAAAGGGCCAGTAAAGGTATTTCCACATACCATCCAGGGTTGTTTTACATGCCACAATAGACGGTTTTACTTGCCCTACGAAGGAAGCTGTGCTACGGATTTTTATAGCCCAAGATAAATGCATCAACCCCGGATGGGTTTGAACCCACAAAAATTGGGTCCTGGGGAGAGCACTTTACCCTAAGACGACCGAGGCCGACTAATCTACATCCTCCTACACCTTAGCTCAGTCGGTAGGGTGTCTTGTCTATTGAGCTAAGGGTCTCGGGGATCGATTCCTTGCATGGCTGTAAAATTTATCATTGGTAGAATGGAGGTTACCACCTTTCACTATGATACATTAACGATCGAGGACTTGGTGTTTTGTCTATTCTAGATTTAATTTAGTTTATAAGTCGTGTGCTGATATTTAATCAGTCGGTTCAGAAAGTACACGTTAAATACTTCAAATAATAGAAAATGAAAAAAAATTAATCTAAACCTTGGAAGTAATATTTTTAAAGGCCGCATTCGTGAATAAACCAAATAAATGTAGACCATAAAAACAACTTCAAGATAAAACAAATACTGTAGCAATCTAAGCAAGGCCGTAGCCAGCCAATGATTTCAGGGGGGGTTTTGTGGGCACATCCCCCAATTGCTGGAGGCTAGAAAAAATTATAAATGATAAACAGTTCTAGAAGCTCTCTAAAGTTCTTTTTATGGTAACACAGCCCCCTAATTTGTATTTGTACCTTAATTTTGATATTGTTTGAACCATAAATAAAGCCATATACTTTTTGTTCATAACATTTCGG
>CABFWB010000526.1:225853-269259 GCA_902151455.1 Timema bartmani
CTCCTATGACGAATAGATTCTAACTGTCAGTTACCACCACTCCTATGACGAATAGATTCTAACTGTCAGTTACCACCACTCCTATGACGAATAGATTCTAACTGTCAGTTACCACCACTCCTATGACGAATAGATTCTAACTGTCAGTTACCACCACTCCTATGACGAATAGATTCTAACTGTCAGTTACCACCACTCCTATGACGAATAGATTCTAACTGTCAGTTACCACCACTCCTATGACGAATAGATTCTAACTGTCAGTTACCACCACTCCTATGACGAATAGATTCTAACTGTCAGTTACCACCACTCCTATGACGAATAGATTCTAACTGTCAGTTACCACCACTCCTATGACGAATAGATTCTAACTGTCAGTTACCACCACTCCTATGACGAATAGATTCTAACTGTCAGTTACCACCACTCCTATGACGAATAGATTCTAACTGTCAGTTACCACCACTCCTATGACGAATAGATTCTAACTGTCAGTTACCACCACTCCTATGACGAATAGATTCTAACTGTCAGTTACCACCACTCCTATGACGAATAGATTCTAACTGTCAGTTACCACCACTCCTATGACGAATAGATTCTAACTGTCAGTTACCACCACTCCTATGACGAATAGATTCTAACTGTCAGTTACCACCACTCCTATGACGAATAGATTCTAACTGTCAGTTACCACCACTCCTATGGGGAATAGACTCTAGTTGTCCGCTGGATAGACTGTACATTAACATCACTTGTATGTGCAGCCACGAGAGGTACCCCTCATCTCTCCCCTAACAGTAATGATACCGAGCCCCTTGTCCACCCCTAGTTAAGATAGTCTAAGCGGGTTGCGGTGTCAGGTCACCAGCATGACCTCTCACCTCTCCCCCCTCTCGACAGCCAGCACAGGGCGGCCAGATATCGATCACAAAGAGGAGGCGGCGGAGAGAGAGATGGGCGGGTACAACATGGCGACGCTAGCTCGCCCCTAGACCACTGTATCAATTACCAGTAATTACATAAGTGAGCAATATGCAAGTTTATATTTAAAATTGTCAGGCACACACAGAGTTGATATAACTGTGAAACTATAGAATCCCGACCCATAGAACTTTGACCAAACAGCGACCATGAAAAAAAAAAAATTAAATTCCAGAAGAAAATAAAACGCTACCAAACCTGTTTGGCGCTTCTGCTAGATCAGGGCAAGAATTTTGTGAAAACAGTCGAAAAACAACAATATTTTATAATCTCCCTGGACTGATTCCCAAAATGTAATTTTAATAGAAAAGTATCCCAAGTAGGGGGGAAAAAAACGTTAAGGTATACCCTGATTTTGGTTGGAAGAACAGTAGATAAAATTCAAACCTATTTCTTTGCAGCAGACACTGATAACATTTTACCATATTATTCTTGTTATTTTATAGGTATTAATATTATCTATCAAAAGTGACAGCTGTAGAGAACATCACTTGATGTAAGGATATATTAAAATTGTTTTAGTAACTTTAGTAACTAACTTCTACTGTTCTTCCTACCAAAATCATACTATAGTTATTTTAGTCAAATAAAATGTTGGGTGCACCTTATCATGTTCATGCTGGGGCTATCTTTATATTTACACTAATAAGGCTGGGAGAAGGAGGAACTAATTTCCAGGAAAAGTACCGGTATTTGAGTGGGAAATTATTATGGGTAAAACACCCTGGCTGGGATTCAAACACCAACCTTATCACTGGAAATCCAGTATATTGAGTGTGTGATTGCCTTCTTACACCTTGCAACCACTGATATGGGTCAAATAAGGTGAGAAATAAAAAATTAAATTATAGCACAATATATCACGAGTTAAATAATACAGATATTTTTTTAAATACTAGTATTCACACAAGGAATGTGGAATTATGGGTGGTTTTCCTATTTAAATAATAGAGCATTGCCTTTACAAAATATATTATTAGTAGCTTTTAGGACTATGAAGAAATTTGTATGCTGTGCGCATTCAAATTATTTTAAAGTAATTTTTATCACTCTAGTTTTAAAATTTTGTGATTGTGAGAGAAAATGGGGGACTTAGAGTTTAACGTGGGATCCGAACCACGGTGGAGGCCTGGCATTCTACACATTCACAAGTTGTGATTAATACACGTCTTGTCAAGAGGTGAAGGAAGGGTTTGGCAATCAGATATATCTGTGCCGAGACTGAGGATTGAACCTCAGACCCTCGCACAGGAGTCCCGACAATTTGTCTTACAGGTTGTGTAGCCCTCTATCACTCTGCTACTATCACATGTGTGACACGATGTAACAAGGTGTTTACAACTCGTAAGTAGAGACATGCACAAGGGTGAGGTTATTTTCAGGGGAAAAGTGGTGTTATTTTTCTCAAAAAGCGATGATATTTTATGCTGAAAGTGATATTATTTATGTAAATATGAGTCAAATTAATATTCATTATAAGAAAAACTTGAAAAAAAAATTGTCTACATTTTTCGTTCATTTTATATATTTAACTATTTATTAATGCATTCGGAGAAAAATCAAATATGAATATGCACAAAACATTTCACGCTTAGTAATGTCAAATGTGTTAACTCAATATCTCTCATTACCTTCGAGTTTTACAAATAGTAATATCGAGATAATCAATTATCAATCTATGTTTAGATCAAACAAGAATATCATCAAAACATGTCGTCATAGAAAACTAAACTACTGTCAAATTTGTATAAGGGAATGCAAATAAAAAAGATATAATTTTGTCAAACATGACCGCCTGTAGCAAGGTTCATATATATTAATGCCCTTGCTTGGACCTAGCGTGAAATCTTTTAAAAGCTGAAAACAAAGGATCAATCTAATAAAATAAAAATTTAAGTATCATAATCTTTAAAATCTGCAAAAACAGATACTATTTGTATGAGCGGCAGCCCTGACATGTTTCGCTATCACCAGTGTTACCACGTTGAAATTTATATTGCATGATGTGGTATTTGCCAAATTAGAAAGAAATTGTGTTTATTTAGAAAAAAAAAATTAAATTCGTATTATTCATGTAAAAACAGTAGAATTCGTGTAAAAATTGTTATCACAAATGCAAATTTTGCATGTCCCTGCCGATAAGTAGAAAACAATTTTTTCTCACGACCCCATAGATTCACAGTAATAACTAGGTACCATATTTTGAATGCAGGCCATAAATAGTCGCGAATTAATTGCATATAAACATGCCCAAAAAAAAAATTGTTGGAACATCATTTCAAATACCATAAACACATAATTTGTATTTCCTATTGTGTTACAGATAGAGTGCCCGGGCATTTAGTGAGAAAAATTATGAAGACCAATTTACAATTAAATCAAATAAATTATTTAAGAAAATACATACCAGTTTGCTAGTTAATTCATAGACCAACACTGTGATTAATTTTCTACATAAACTAATATTAGAGTACTAGAACTAGAAGTCAAAAGAATGTATTCTCACCCTGTTGTAAAATAACTATAAAGTGGTCTTACTTAGCCTATGGCATTAGGAACTCAAATGTTCATTGCCGCAATTACAAAAATATGCCAGTTAATTCTCACCTGAGTTAGGTCTATCCAGCCCAACTCATTACACCCTATCTCTATTGCGAACTAACTCTATCCAATCTCTTTCAGGTTCATTCTAATGTTATCTTCGCATTCTCATTGGGTTTGCCAGTAAATACCCTGAACACGGTTCCAGAATCTTTAATTTACGCTACATGTCCTGTCCACTGTAATCTATGAAACTTGACTATCCTGACAATGTCTTGTGGTGAGTACAGGACAGAGCCCTGCTTTTATGGTGAATAAAAAAGCCCAATTTCGTTTTTAAGTTTCCCAAAAGCGGTGAATAAGCGGTGAATTACAAAAATCCTATTTTTGCGACGAAATTATAGAATTAAGACAAAAGCGTTAAAAAAGTGGTTTTTAACAAAACTTTCGTGATTAAGGTGACTTTGTTGGGTTAAAACTAGACTTCCAGGACAATGTTTGAAACAGGTAAACTAAACATATTGAAGTGAAAACCAAAAATTACATTTTGTTTGGACCAAACGGTAAAAAACACTAGTCTGCAAAAAAATGTGCTGTCAACTTATTAAAAAAAGTAAGATTTAGTGGCAGCTGGTCCGGGAAAAGTATGTACAAGTCACAAAGACAAAATATTACACAAAAATCATCTTGTTACTTCACAAAAATTGTGACTATATTTTTAAATCTCAATTTAGGCTAGAAAAATACAAAATAACTACTCAACATCACCAAACTGCAACATGCCGAATGCCGAAAATCGCGATTATCGCGGACATCGTTTAAAATCGCGAATATCGCGCTAAAACGCCGATTTCGCGAATTATCCAGACAATTCTGAGCATATATTTGTAATCAGGGTAACCTGAAATGTGAACATCTGAAAGAAAAAATGCCATATCTAACATTTGCGAATTATCGCGATCTCCACAAACGCAGGGCTCTGGTACAGGATATGTAGCTCATTATTTAACCTCCTCCTCTCCCCAGTAGACACATACCTGTTAGGACCAAATATCTTTCCAAGCAACTTGTTTTTGTCATGTAATTTAAGAGACCACGTTTCAGACACACAGAGAACAACCGGTAAAGTTATTGTTTGGTATATTCTGAGTTTTACATTCCTGAGCAGCAGGCGAGATGTCAAAAACTTACTGACCAAGCAATGGCATGCATTTCCTGAATATATTCTTTTCCTAATTTCCAATCTAATATCACTATTGCTTGTTAAAATTGTTTTTAAATATTTAAACTCATTAACTCTGTCAAATGATATGTTGTTCGCAGTTTATGCTCCCAAGTACTAAAGAGGTTGTATCTTCACACTTGAACAGCTCTTTGCTGCCCAATATAGCTCCAATATTTTTGAAAACAAACATGTATAATTTTTATGACTTACGCCGAGGGTTTTGGATGTCATCTCGATGAAAGACACATAGTTTGAGAAGAAGTCTGCAATAACTTCTTCAACCCTAACCCATTAGGTTTAATTAAATTTGTATATTTCAAAGGATAATAAGACACAAGAGCAATGTATATAATAAACAAGCAAACTATGATAGTAGATAGATAGATAGATAGATAGACAGACAGATAGATGCTGACCACTGAGTACAATATGAGCGTGCAGTCTGATCAGCCAAACACTCAGCTAAATTAGGCTTATGACACGTGTTGCCATTCAATGCCATGTAACACCCTAAATTGCTTTCTATGTGGCTTTAATCTTTAACCTTAGAATAATTTAAAATGATTTATGACTTTACTTTCGTGTTCACAAAAATTTTATATTATATTTGTCGATTCAAGAGATTGCTAGAAAGGTCCTAATGACCTTAAGACATGGTTGGAGTTTCAGAAAATGCTCAGTTTTATCGCAGAGTAAAAAAAATTGTGGAGTTAAATTAAAACTAGAGATGGGTCGATTTTCTTATTTCTCAAATCCGCATCTTAATTTTTTCTTTCAAATCTCAAATCCAAAATTTGAATCTTTAGGAGTATCTTAAATTTTTCTTTCAAATCTTGAATCCAAAATTCGAATATTTAAAAACGTACAATTTTAGTTAAAATGAAAATATTTAAAATTAAACTAATTTTTTTTTGTTTAAGTCTTAGTGGCAGCGACAGGTACTATTTTCATTTGTCATGTCTCATATGTCATAAGCAACAAAGAGAACCGGTTTTTAGTAAATTAAAAGTCTTCATAATCGTATTTGAGATGCTTTTTGAAATCTTTACAAATCTCGAATCTCTCAATCACTATAGGATTTGGGTGACCCTTCTCTAATTAAAATAAGATTCTTTTTTGAAGAAATGCAATCTCAAGATCAAAATTTGTTTGGGAGAGAAGATATAAATGGAAAGTGGAAAAAAACAAAAAACAAACGGGAATTGTATGACATGCTTTTATGTACTTATACAGGGTGGCTACAAAACATGTTTTACAAAATTCCCTGACTTTTCCAGGCAACATTTTTCAATTTTCCCTGACTACTTTTTTTAATGGTTGTTTTATTTATTATTGATCACATGTTAAAAAAGTTTGTATCTACTAAACAAACAATTTTATCAGTTATTTTAAAAATTAAAATATTATTTTATTTAGGTATTATTAACTTTTGTTTTAGTGTTTGGTTGCGAAATTAATGGGATTTTTAGACATATTTTTTAATTACCTGACTTTTCCTTATTTTTAGTTAAATTCCCTGACATTTCCCTGTTTTCCCTGTCATTGTTTTAATGTTTGGTTGCGAAATTAATTGGATTTTTAGACATATTTTTTAATTCCCTGACTTTTCCTTATTTTTAGTTAAATTCCCTGACATTTCCCTGTTTTCCCTGTCATTCAAAAATTCTCTGACTTTTCCAGGTTTTCCCTGTTTTCCCTGTCTGTAGCCACCATGTTATATAAACATGATAGCAATTTAGAAAATAATGCACAAATAAAGTTAAATTTGAGTCAGAATTTAAAAAAAGATGCAAGTAGTTGTTCCAACTCAACAAGAATGTGTTCCAAACCTTGAGTTTGATTAATTAATTAAATGGATTCATTTTTTAAGATATCGTTTCATAACTACCAATCTTTTTATCTCACATAGTGTCTGATTAAATCAGTGGTATGATGCTCCCCCCCAGATTTTACTTCAAATAGAAACATATATTAAAAACTTGTAAGATTTGTGAAACAAAATAAACATTGTTGCAGAAACACTCCACCAAAGAGCATTAATGAAATTATTTATACTGTTACAGAAACATTGAGAAAAGAGGAGAATCTCTGCTCACCATAAAGCATAACAATCAATTTCAATTATTAAAGACCGCCATAAAAAAAAAATCTATGCTTATTGATCAGAAACTTTTTGTTTCATAAAAATATATTCCAAATAAAAGATTTTTACTTTACAATGAAAAGTTATATCATATTTATATCAAATAATTGCGGAGATATGATCAAAATTGTAAATTTCTGTTTATGTAAAGTACCGGTCATTAAAGTAATTTTCATGGGAGAATGAGAATTGCCATTTTGTTTGTAACGTTAAGCAATGCCTAAAAACCATGAGTAGATTTGGATAAAATAAATTTTTTTTTTCTCTCTTGCAACCCCCCCAGGGGAGCCTTATGAAAATCCTAGATAGCAAGTTTTAGCCCGATAGGTAAAATAGTTTCGGCTCAAAGCCGAGATACAAACACACAGACAGATGGCATCGCAAAAACAACTTTTTCGTTTTCATGGGGTCATGAGACGTCGACAATTATAAACATCTCAAGTTCGATATTTTTGATGATCACAATACTTCTCTCTCCGAAGGACGAGAGAAAATTAAAATACATAACTTATTAGAGAATTCTGGAATTATATAACATTTTTCCCAAAAAGATATGATTCATAAAAATGTATGTCTGTGTTTATGGTTTATGAATGTATCTATAACATAAATTCAACCTGATATACTTATACAATCAGACACCTTAGCTCAGTCGGTAGCGTGTCTACCTACTGAGCTTAGGGTTCAGGGTTTAATTCACGGCATGACTGAAAAATTTACCATGAGTGAAATATGGGTTTACCCTTTCACATTAAGTCTTTTAGTGCCATGATCCAATCTGATCGGCTCCGCCTACTATCTATTATTATTATTAGCACCGCGTCTTACTACCCGTTCAGATTATACGCACTTACGCTAATGTGTAATGGTAGGGTGATTGTGATATGAAATGGAGGACCTACAGTTTAACGTGGGATCCGAACCACGGTGGAGGCCTGGCACTCCACACATTCACAAGTTGTGATTAATACACATCTTGTCAGAGGTGAAGAACGCCTACTATCGCTAAAAGTGCCAGTGCCATGATCCAATCTGATCGGCTCCGCCTACTATCGCTAAAAGTGCCACGATCCAATCTGATTGGCTCCGCCTACTACCATTAAAAGTGCTAGAGCCGACGAGGTCGGCTCTCTAGATTTGAGCTAGTTCTTGCTTGAACTGATAAGATAGTGAAGTAGTGTCATATATCCCTGGAAATATAACATTGCCCTCTATTATTTTATATAAGGTTGGCAACAAAAATCAACCATAAATAGTTGTTATTGGAACTGGGAGTATAGAACATTTACAATGGTGGACTGTACTCAAGGTGCTATGTGCAACGCCGGTTTATATAAGACCTGCATGGAAAAATATAGTGTGACTAACATTCATACTGATGTAAATAGTTTTGTAAACAGTTTTCATATGTATGGGTTAAATTGTTCTGAGTTTAGAAAAATATACTACTTAGATTTTCATGTTATGTCATGTGAATGAAAATATTTCTTTACCAATGTAAGTAAATAGGTGTAATAACTTTATAAATTTAGATAATATGTAAAAAAAAATTATATGAAATTATTCATTATAAAAGGCTTTTTGAAAAACGCAGTCATTATGTGTAGGCCTAAATATTTGTTCACTATGTAAGCAATATAATAAATCTTGCTGTAAGCTAAGCAATAACGTCCCAAAAATATCTAATGTAGGATATCAAATAAAAATTCCTGTAATTCCTATTTATAATCATATATATTCAAAACTTTAATTTCTTGTATAAAACTAAATGCACTTCATCAAAATAATTGTGAAATGTATATATAATATTTTTTAAATATGTTAATTAGCCTTAGTTTTGAAAAAAAAAAATTAAAATTTTAGGAATCAAAAATTTTAATTAAATTAATTTATTATGCAAGAATGCAGTGAATTTCCTGTTCAGTCTCACATTTTGAACTAGATGACACATGGCAACAAAAATTGTTTACGAGTGTGTTGAATGTTTGCAGCTCTGCAGTGTGTTTGTGTTTTTTTTATAAAAGATATGGAAACTTTCTAAACCAAAAGTTTTCTTCAATGTACTATGTTATTTTAAAAGTCAAAGTTTGGGAAAGATGTGTGTGTGTGGACAGTAAACCAGTTGGCCAAGAAGTCCTACCTTGCTCAGTCTTGTCAGGAGCAGGGGTGCCATGGTTTTTGGCCGGCTGGGATGGAGGCGCTGCAGGCTGCTGCTGTTTTTTCTCCACAGTCTTGGGCGAGGAGATCTTACGGGCTGGACGGCTGCTCATGATGGGCGGAACCTGCCCCACAACAACACTTGTTGATGATACAGCAACAACCCCCTTGTAACCAGTACATTATGAAACCATTTAGCAACCCCTAAATTAGATACCCGACTAAGCTTAAACCAAAAAACTTATTGAAGTGTAGTTTTCTGCATTCTTAATGTGACAACAATGAGATTGAAATCAGCCATGAATGTAAGTGATGCCAAAAATGATCAGTGTTTTTTGTCAAAATAAAACAAATAATGCTTCAGTAGAAACACAGGGCCAGTTTCATAGTTAGATTTGATAAAATGATAGAATATTAGGAAAAAGGTAGAGCACAAATAAAAGTAAAAACACTAACACATATTTACACACACTTAAATATTTCGATGCTATTATAGCATCTTCCTCAGGAAGTAGTAGTAATTAGACAGTCTATTGAAGTGTGTGTAAATATGTGTTAGTGTTTTTAATTTTATTTGTGCTCTACCTTTTTCCTAATATTCTATCATTTTATTTATTACTAAATGTTTTTGCTAAATGCACTTTTTTCATACATATAGTTGGATTTGAGTAAGTCTCAAGTGCGGTGCTACACTAAATACAAGACGACACCTGTTTCAAGCTTTATTACGTATCTAGCTAAGTGTTATCTGTGTGGTGAGAAAAACTCTTTAGAAACTGCCCAAGGAGCAGAATATATTATATGTTTGCAATGTGCAAAGCTGTAAAACACTAGAATTTTGTAGCCGTGAAATGTCATTTTACAAAAAAAAATTCCTGTTAAAGATGGTTAGTTTTTCTTTGTCATATTAAAAAATGGTGATCATACCAGGACTCTGACTTCATTATTTTAATTTATATTTTAGCAAAGCGGACCTTGGTTGGTAAATATTAATATGAGGCTATCATCAGAAAATTGTAGGTCCACAAGTTCACATTCAAAAAATAGCATATGAGCATTTAAAACTTGAAATGAATTTATTTTAACTATAATTGTCGATTTATAATTTAATTGTAAATCATAATCTATTGAATCCTATGGTATTCGAGAGATTCATAGCAATCTCAAAAAAGTATCTGAAATACAATATGAACACCTTGGATTGAAATAATAATTGTAAACAATTGGTAAAAGAGATTATGTAGATTTGTGTAGTTGGGAGATTAACAAAATAACAAAAATAGACAAAAGTATATTAATATAATTAATTTACTAAGGGAGGGTGTCAGTTCTCTTTTTTGTTTTGAAGTAAAAAACATGACAAACCAAATACCATTTATAAGTGATAGGATTTTTTTTTAAATTTTTATTTGATTTAAATTTAAATAAATTGTACATTTTTAAAGATTCTAGGAATAAAATTTGCATTTGAGATTCGAAAGAAAATGAAACATTCTGGTTCAAAAAATTTAGGATTCAATCAATATATACTATAATCCATAATTTAGTCCAGTGCTCTATTCCAAACAACTTTTTGTAGAAAAAGTTATTGCTGCGATGCGATACAATGTTTACAGGAATGGGGACTTCAACTCTTCGAAACCCTTAACAATAAATTCGGGACTTGAGGATTTGAGAAAATATCAAATACGAAATTAAAAGGATTTTTATTCTGTTCAAATTTTGAATTAGAATTTGTTTTAGAGCTCTTATATTGCTTGATGGTATATTGACTTAACATAATTATAGGACAAACTTAAAGCCAGAAAGAAGCCAGACCATTAATTTAACACTTAAATGAAGGTATGAATACAAAAATTAATGCATAGACACAGTGAAAACTCGTGAGAAAACTTTTTACAAACTTTTAATTATAACATTAAATTTACTTTCCAAACATATTTAAAACTACTTGAAGCATTTTTGAACCAATATTACATGCGCAAAGTAAAACAATCCAACCCAATTATTGCCATTCTGAGCTGCAAACAAATCAATATTCATTTAAAACATGTGCACAAAATCAGAACTAAAGATAGAAATAATCATAACAATAGTGAAGATAGTACAGGACATTGGGACAATCTTAATATATATAATTCTTCTGTACGTGTGTATGTCACTGAACTCCTCCTAAACGGCTGGACCGATTTTGATGAAATTTTTTTGTGTGTGTTTGAGTGGGTCCGTGGATGGTTTAGATTCACAATTGGACACGGTAGGTGGCACTGCAATCGGGTTCTAGGATTTTTTTAAATTTTTTTGTGGGATATTTTTTTTGGTGGAGGGGGGGGTGGTATTTTTTTTCATATCAGAACATGTAACCTCAAAATTTCACCCCCCACCCCTCACCACCTCCCCCAATATTTATAATAATTAATATAATTTTAATAATTGACCGTTAAAACCTGCCTAACAATTAGCAATAATTGGAGTTCATTGTGGATTTGTAATTGTGATGATCACATAGTATTTGTTTTATTATCGAAATCAATTATACCACCCAAACGAAAAGCCAACGTTTCGGGCAGGACAACGTCTGTCGGGTCCGCTAGTATTATAATATAATTTTAATACTTTCTTCAATATAAAATAAGGATGTGTAGGCTCTAAAACTTCAAGAAATTGTGTTCCTGAAACTCAAGCCAGTAAAAGTATTTCCCTGGATTTCTCGAGAAAAATATAAAAAAATTACAACTAAGAACCGGCAATTAAAGTCACATTTGTATTTAATTTTCATTAAAAACATTAATTTATTAAATATACTTTCCATTTAAGTAGATGGACATTCGAAACTTCAGGCACTTTTATTCTCTAACTATCTTACAACACAACTGAGCGCAATTAAATACAGAGCTACACTAGATACAATCAAGGGAAATATCTATCCCTGACTTACACATTAGCTCAGTCAGTAGTGTGTTTGTTTACTGAGCTAAGGGTCCCTGGTTCGATTCCCGGCATGGCCGAAAAATTTATCATCAGTGAAATGAGGATTTACCCTTTATAGTGATGAGTTAATGGCTGGGGGCTGGTTGTTGTGCCTGTCCTATTCTTAAGTTAAGTTATAAGGCATATGAAGCTACGAGAGGCCTACTAAGCTTGTAGTGGAAAAATATGGCTTGAATAAAAAACTGGCCACAGGCTGGAAACAGTAATGAATGAAAGTAAATATATCCCTGAGTAGCCTTAAGGCAGGAAAACATATTTTTAGCTCAAAATAATGGTAAAGTAATCTTTAAATATATCAATTTATGCACGAAATACACCTTCACCATACTTATTTGCATAAAGACACGACTATTATGTAAATGTTATTTTTAAAATAGCATCCATTTTCTTTTGTATCATGGATAGTAATAGTTGGATAAACTAATATGTTTGGAGTCCAATAGCGCATTTTGTGAGAGCTTTAGTAACTAAAACGTAACCAGGCAAACTGGCGCAGTTGCGAAATATTTTTGCTATCCAGAATGGTATAATGTTAATGTTTTACTGTTTAGTATTTATTCAAATTCTTATTTAATAACTATTTTAATCAATCTTAAAATCTATTTTTAGTATTTTTATTTATATTTCTGCCAAAAATGCTTGATAAAAAATACACAATTATAATAGTTGCATTTGGCATGGTTTTTTAAATTTACAATATATCAAAAAATCACTCAACACTAGTGAGACTAAATTTTATTTTATTTTTATTAGAAAAACTTACAATTTAAAAATAAATTAACAAACTAATTTTGAGTGTACATTTTTTCCCCTGACACAATTACCTTTAACTGCAACCGAATCAGAGTTTTTATCCCTTTTTCCTAACTCCATTCAAAATATTTTTGACATCTACCACTACATTTGACTTGATTGAAATTAATCAATTATTTTTATTGGAATGAATGAGAAAGCTAAGGTTAGACTAAAATTATAAACATGAAAAATAAATATAAGCCTAAAGGGGAAAATTATTTTTAAATTTTTCCATGTCTTGTTCTTGCGGGAAATTGTCATTTTTCGCCCGAAAGTTTCTCGAAGTCAAAATGTCATTCTTGCACAAGTCTAAGATAAAACCAAATGTACCTTAAAAACTGACAAGAGGTTTTCCTTAAGGAGACATTTTCAATATTGAAAATGTAGCCTCTTTCCTTAACTAACTTTATAAGTTTCAATTATGACCCATCCTTAACTTAAATGTTAAGTATATAGAAAAATTACACGTGTTTAAGTATACTGTTTCGACGTAAATTTAAATAAATACCTAAGTGTTTGACTAGAGTTTGGATGAATACATTTTTTAGTACAACATATTCAAGTTTCTTATAGATATAAACTATGGTCGAGATAAATTAATTTTAAATGTGTAAATTCAATTTATCATTTTGACAAAAAAAAATTTATAATATAAATTGATAATAAATTAAATAGATCCACCCTAAAATTACATAATTATGTATTTAATATACACATTTGGTGCCATTTTTGCTTTGTTTACAAACT
The DNA here is from genome assembly GCA_902151455.1 of Timema bartmani. Taxonomy (NCBI): domain Eukaryota; kingdom Metazoa; phylum Arthropoda; class Insecta; order Phasmatodea; family Timematidae; genus Timema; species Timema bartmani. The sequence goes on from CABFWB010000526.1 coordinate 239,440, forward strand.
TTTAATACCGAAATACAACTTTTTTACTAAAGGAAATCGGATTGTTTTAATAACCACAAATCAGGGTCTTTATTGCTAGCGCTACATGTTCAGAAATAAAAATTGTGTGTTTAGTCAATTTTATCCAGGCTAGCAACCAATTTACTGACAACTTCTAAAAGGCAAAACTTCTGAGAAATAGGGAAATGTTATGTCATTTACATTATTTGACTACTTCTACTTTAGAAGACAGGAGAAAGAAAGAAGCCATCTTTGCGCATTAGATTCTTCTCAAAATTTTTCTCGGCTTTCTTGGTTAAATTTTCACTTATAATTAATTTATTTTTTCTTCATTTTTATTAATTTCCATTATTATAAAATCATTTAGCCACTGGGCCGGGTCTCTTCATTGTTAAACATTTGGACCTAAAATTGTCATTCCTGTTCAACCTTATTTATACAATGACGTGTTGGTTTGAATATTTTTACACATCATTTATTCACATTAATTAATGACAATTACATTTTTTTTTATATTTCCATTATTTTTTTGCCAACATACCCTATTGACCCAAAAATAGGCTGCACTTTCTCGCCAAAAAAAATTCCGTTATAAAACCTGAGTGTGACCTATAATCACACCCTAAGATAATACATAACAAGTATTGTACCTTTGAGGCCTGAGTTTAGATATTTGATAGCACACCGAAATAGCTTTTAATTGCCTCAACAGACAGGCCTCTTTAGTGCTTAGCTTCAACAAAGTTTTTAAAAATAGATGGACGTTGAAACTCTTAATAGTAAAACTATAACTTCGAGCCAGAATGGTCATATATTCTAAAGCTACTTCTTATTTTCTTGCAAGTTTTAAATACTTTTCAATGAAGTCCGTTGATCACTAATGTTTTTAATCGTAACATAAATTTAGTGTATTGGTTTCTCAAGTTTGGAATTTTAAGTACCAGCCAATGTTTAAAAAATAGTTACAACACAAATTTTTAAATCTAATTAATAAGATATACAAACACTGTGAGCACTATGAAAGTTAGTGAAATAGGATGAATTTGATTACTTTAAAAGTAACTTCATTTTTATATATGAATAATTTTTTCCTATCAAAGCGTTCATATTTTTAGTGTGATGCCTATACTTGGGTCAGTATGATATCTACTAATGCACTAACATGCTTGACTTTAACAGGGAAGACCAGGGTTCGAATTACAGCTGGTTTCACTAAGGGTAATTTTACATAACTTCTACAAAGTTAATGTGGATTATTATTTTTGTTTTAACTTCTATACTGTTCATCCTGTTCACGTGCGTGATTATGTCACTAATAGCCAACACATAAGCAATAAAATATAAGTTTTTAAAAGCGGTTCTGAACAGGTTTTGACATCATATCTTTTGAATATGCCACCAATGATTAGGAATGAGGTTATCAGGGAAAGAGTGGGGGTACAGGTAGTTACATAAGATAGTAGAGGAAGCAAGACTGAGATGATATGGGCATGTAATGAAGATGGAAAAAGACCACAAGGGAGACCCAGAAAGAGATGAGAGGAGCAGATATAAGAAAATGTTCAAGTGAGAGGAGAAGATTGGAGGAAATTAAAGAAGGAAGAATGGTGGAAGGATAGAGGAAGATGGAGGCATTTTACTCAACTAACCCAGTCAGAGACTGGAAACAGTTGATAATGATGATGCCCAATAATTAGTAGTTTACAGCATAGACACTACATGCGATTACACAGAAACAGTCTCCTTTATTTTACACTTTAACTACGACAACCCCCAACGCCATTTCTCCATACATATACTGTACTTTAAGGCCAAGACTATAAAGCTATTTCCAATGATAAGGTCGACCTCCCAATTCTAAACCATCCCCCGCCTTTTTAGTATAATCTGCTCACCTTATACTTGAAAAGAATTACCACTTTCTGGACAGACACTACCTTCAAATCTGAGGGATATCAATAAGTACAGGTATGGTCCCTTCCCACACTAACCTCTTCATGGGCAAACAAGAGACATACTTTTTGCAGTCCGAACCTTTGCAGTCACTATGCCGGATGAGATTTATTGACATCTTCATGATTTGGACAAATTCTGAAACTAATTTATTACATTTCCTGAACAGGTTAAAAAAATCTTAGCACCCTCAGATTCGCTTGGGACATTTCACAACACCATGCCATATTCTTGGATCTGTAACTAAGACTTCATGAGGGAAACATTAACACCACAATCCACACAAAAGCTACCAACCATCAACAGTACCGCGATTTCCAAAGCAACCATTCTCTTCATGTAAAATTCTCTCTACTCTATAGACTAACTAGCAGTAGCAGAACCAAACGTAAATGTACTGAGGAAGAAGACCTTAACAAGTCATGTCAACAACTCTTCAAGACTTCCACAGCCCGAGGATATCCTAAACACATAATCAACAATTGAATAAACAGAGCCCTATCCAATCAAGAAACAACCTTCCAATGAGATACCGCTCACCACCCAGTATTATAGAGGACTATACAAACTTTGATTTATCCTAAACACAGGCTACAATGTCCTTACCTTATTACATCTCACACAGAATCTCCTCAACAGTGCTCCAATAATAACATTCAAAGGCCCTCCTAACCTCTGCAGCATTCTGGTTCACCCTAAATTATTGGTTTTGTTGTATTTTAACAGTGAAATATGAAGCCTACAGATTTCTTTCAAGTTCGTAGGCCTTGCCCTTCTATTCTCTTTTCAATGTTTAATTTAATAAAGCCGTTTGGTGCCCTTTTCCCTTCGTTTACAAACTTTTAATCCCGAAATATAACTTTTTACTAAACAAAATTGGATCATTTTTAACTACCACAAATCAGGGTCTTAATTGTTAGAGTCTCATGTTTAAAAATAAAAAGTGTGTGTTTAGTCAATTTTATCCAGACTAGCGACTAATTTACTGAAAACTTCCAGAGGCAAAACTTCTGGGAAATAGGAAAATGTTATGTCATTATTTAACATAGTTTCCAATCATATTTACAATTTATTATTTGTATTATATTTGGAAGAAGTTACAGGAAAGGTGGATAGAAACATATAAAAGGGACGAAAACAATATTGTTTTTACAATGAAAAGAAGAACATAGTTCACACTTTACATTGCTGCCACTGGACAGAGAGATAATGGTTGCCTCTTTGTCCAATGGCACCAATGTAAAGTATGAACTTTGTTCTTCTTTTCATTGTAAAAGCAATATTGTTTTCATCCCTTTTATATGTTTCTATCCACCATTCATGTAAGTTCTTCCAAATTTAATACAATTACCTAACAAAGCAAAAAGGTTTCCTCATAGAGATATATTATATTTATATAAAATTTTTTTTAAGTTCTCAGCTCAATTTGAACTAGAGAACCTAGAGTTTGTTAAAAACTATGTATAGCTAAAGCATGTTAAATGAAACAAAAAAAAAATCATTTTTGATTTGAGTTGAATTATTTAGTTTTATTACTGGCTATTAGTGACTTTTATAAAGCTAAGTGAAAAGGATGAATATGATGAATAGTATTTAAGGATGTGTTTAGGGGAAAATTGGAAAACAACAATGTGGAAAAACCACCCCAAGTGCAGCGTGTAGAGATAGAACCACGGCATCCATGTTCATAGTCACTACACTATCCGTCTGGCTGGTAATGGTGTTGCCCTCACCAGTTTCTCCGAGCGCTCCCCAGAGGGCAGTCTCGCTACGGTGGCATCAGGAGAATCCTCTGGGGGCGGAGGTTGGGTTATCCAATTGTATTCCCTCTTTTCTACAGGTAGCCCCCAGCGCTCGTACTCAAGTGACTGAGTGCGTAAAGTCTCGTAGCAGTCCAGACACACCACAGCAAAGTCCCCGTTCTCCAACAGAAGGCTCATTTCCGGCTGACGATGGAATTTGAGGAAAGGGAAGTCCTGAGAACAGATATAACATAGCATTTTGAAATAATGAAATACCAATAACATACTATGACCAACTTTTAAATAAAATAGCTAACAAAACTTTCCTTTTGTTCTTTTAGGTTATTTGGAATAGAACACTAGGCTAAATCATGGTTTAAATTAGGGGAAGTTAGCTGTCACGAGGAGAAATAGGATAAGGAAATAAGTTATCCACGAAAGAGTGGGAACAGAGGGCGTACATGAGATACAGGAAGCAAGGCTGAGATGGTATTGTCATGTAATGAATGTGTAAAACGAGTGAATACCAAAGAGAATGATGAAAATAATGTAGAAAAAATAGCACAAGGGCGGCCAATAAAGAGATAGGAGGAGCAGATAACAGTAGTATTTTACTAAATTGACCTGACCATAGGCTGAAAACAATTTATGATGTGTGTTTTAAGTAAGTTTTACCTTGATGGGGAGGGCCCGCACTCTCTTCCTGTAGGTGGTGATGCCGCACACATAACAGGAGTAATCATGAGTGTTGTACTCTCGCCGGTCAGCCGGCGTGGCATTGACCCCTTGCTCATGGCGCCTCCATTGCGCCAATAAGGAGTGGTAACAGAATGTGCATACTAGAGCTGAGCCATCTTCTCTCAACTGCTCAGCATTGGGAGGGGAGCTGTGGCGCAAGAGTGCCGGAAAGAACGGCGCGTTCCGACCTAAGCAAAAGACACATTCCTAATAAGATCAGAGTGTTGACAAGGAATCTCAAGTTTTAATATCAATTTTTATAATATTTATTCATTACCTACACTCAAACTATAATAGAAATAAAAAAGTTGTATTTTAAGTAATTAAAAATGCCAAAATTTTATTATATTTATAAGAAGGTACAGGAAAAGGTGGCTAGAAGCATATAAGAGGAACAAATACAATATGAATTTTATAATGAAAAGAAGAACACAGTTCACACTTTACATTGCTGCCTCTTTAAGAAAATCGATCGTCAATGCCCATTCCCCTGACCTAGGTTTCATTCTATCTGAACTCATCAGGGAGGAGTGTGAAACACACAAAGCAACTTCCCAAAAGAGGAAACCAAAAAACACAAAAGGGGAGAAAAAGGAAATTGGTAAAGAATGATAGGACACTTAGATAGGAACACGTAAAAGGAATAATATAACATTAAGGACAAACACATGTTTTTCTTAAAGAGAGATTGTCTGTTTACTGTGATTCATCGAAGAGGGGACCACAACTTCCTTATCTATGTTAAACATCTTATTTCATATTGACCCAAAAAACTACTAGACCCAGTATACAGGCTGCACCCTAAAACAGATCGCTTTGATTGGCTAATGTTTATTTATGTGCGAGAATGAATCCACTTTGAAAGTAAACCCTTATTCCCTGTAGTTTTTCAAGTTTTTGCATATCTCACTAACAAGATTTTAACAATTGTTTTGTAAGTTTGTATATTCAAGCTAAAGTCAAATTTCCATTGTTAGGGCCTCAACCGACATCTAGGAGTGTTACTATATCTACTTTCATGTATTCATACATTTTATGTTTATGCAGCTGTAAATTTTGATAGATATTATCAATACATATAAAATAACACTAATAATAATATATTCAAATATTTATAATTTTTGCCACAAAAAAAAAAGGATTTTCTAAGAGGCCCTTTCTAAGAAAATGTCTTTACAAAATACAAACCTGGGAGAAAGTAAATAATAACAAAGATGTACCGAGCTATATCAAATAGTGTTACCTTGCGGTCGGCCGTACAGAACTCGTGCCAGTGTGAGGTCCGAGTGCAGGCCACATAAGAAGCAGTAAATGGAACAACTGGCTGTGGGCTGGGAGGAGTTTGTGGAAGCAGCCGTAGTCACAACGGGATGAGGAGGATGCATTGAACCCTCACCATTCCAGCGCTGAGGACTTGCACCTGTGCCGGGGCTAGGAACGTTGTACCTGTAGGGGGCAAGAAAAATAATATTCACAGGAATGAATGAATTGTACAATATTGCTTGGTATGTTTGAGCTGGGTTGCCACTATTTTCATAATAAAAAATTTCCTGTATTTTCCCGGTTTTCCAGACACTTTATCTACTAATTACAAGAGAATTCAATTTTATTTTTCATAAACTTGATTACTCAACTCAGGGTTTCAGGAAGCGGTTAAGGTAAAACCTACGCTCAAATAAACATGCTTATTTCTTCCGTTCACATTTATTATATGTAAAGGTCCACTTTTTAAAGCTTGCAGTTCAGTCTCCCAGAACTTACCTAAACATTTGGTGAAATCCCCTGTTTTTTCCAGATACATAAATTACCTTGTATTTGACCGATTCTCCTAGTTCCCCAGGTGAGTGACAACCTTGATAAATTTTATAATTCAATGTAATAACTTTTGTTTAGTGCCTGGCCGTTAATTCATCACTGTGAAAGAGGAAGCCCACATTTCACCATTGATACATTTTTTTTGGCCATGCCAGAAATCAAGCCCGGGACTCTCAGCTCAGTAGACAAATACGCTACCGACTGAGCTAAGATGTTGAATTAGTTGTATAGTAATTCTGACCAGAATATGAGAGTGGTAAAGTTTGTAGAGGTTGTTACCTGCGTCTCTCTAACGGTACCCTTTCAGCTTCCATGCTCTCCCACTGCTGAGCAAGGTGGTCCACACAGCGCGAACACGCCAGCACACGTCCATGGGAATCCATGCAAGCATTCTCTGAGGTGCGCGCCACATTACGCAGGCAAGGGAAATGCATGGCATGCGAGTTCATGCCCTCAGGACTGGTGCTTAGCCACTCCATGTGCACGCGAGGATATAGACCCGTGCAGATGTAGCACCTGTAAATAAACAATGATCCCCTTCAACACCCTGAACAAAACATAATACTAGCACACTAACAGGCAGAAATATGTATGGTAAAATATTGTTTACCATATATTAGAGATGGGTAAAATCCACTATTTTACTAATCTGAATCTACAATTTACCTTGGAATCCCAAACCTCGAATCTGAATCTTGAAATAATTATGAACATATAATAGAATTTAATATAAAACACAAATAGTTTTTAAATTTTATTATTTCTTAAAATCCAACCACTATAACAGTCATACGTTCAGTTAAGTGTTAAATTACTGGTCTGGGGCTTGGTTGTTTGGTATATTTTATAAATATAAATGGTTTTGAATCATCAATGAGTATAAGAATTATATAAGGAATTTCACTTGAAAAATTGATATTTTTTTTAAAGGATTTGAGTCTTGAACCCTAAACTTTCTCAAAGCTTATCCTTAAGGATTTAATGGATTCAAAGTCTCATACCTAATAAATATTATGGAATACAAATGTTTACAATTTTTTCTATGGAAATGAAGTTTCAGAGGAGCATGAGAGCTGTCACCAGGAGGATTAGGATTAGAAATGAAGATATTTGGACAAATAGTTTGGTTACAGAGGATACAAGAGATAATAGAACAAGGGTGAGATGGTATGGTCATGTAATGAGGATGTAAAAGAAAATAACCCTGGGTAGTATGATGGGAGTTAAAAAGTTTGGAGGGAAAAGATCGCAAGAAACACCAAGGAAAAGATGGGAGGAACTTATAACATCAAGTGTGCAGGCGAAAGGAAAAGAATGGACAAGCGTATTAGAGGAACAGTGAGAGAAAAAAGGAAGACAAAGGCATTTTAAGAAACTGACCTGGCCACAGTACGAAAAGAGTTAACAATGATGATGTAAATATAAAATAAATTAAATAAAAGCATGTAAAAATAAATGATCATAATATATTTGAAATCTAATTTTGTTTTGTATTTGTTCTTAGAGTTATTGAGTAAAATATCTTTAATCGTTGTGCCTCTTTAATGTTTGTGTGTATTTTAATTAATCATAGTGAATGGCTTGCCTGTAGTTTTGTAAGCTGCTGCTGATGGCGGACTGACTGCCGGGTGTCACTACAGGTCCTACCATCTGCCCGTTCACCTCCGTGGCTGCACTCGGTGCAGGACTCGATCCCACGCTCCTCCCCTCGGCCTTTTTCCTACTTGACACGGACGAGCCCTTTCCGCTAAGTTCGTACGGCTTGAAGCGTATGTCACTACCGGGAGACTTGGCGACCTGAGGACGCGCATGTTCAGCAGGGCCCTTGCCCTCCTCCCCAACATGGTTAGAGCCCCCAAACACCTGATGCTTCTGTGGGATGGACTTGTAGCAGTAGGAGCACACCTGCACCATGCCTTGTGGTGAGATGGGGCTAGCCCCTGGAGGGGGTCGTAAGGATAGAATGAAGGAATAGTAGGCCTCCTTCTCTGGATTGGGGCAGCAGTATAGCAGTCTAATAGAGGAGCTGGGATACTCCAATGCACAGGTGTAGCAGATGAACGTGGTGGTGTCTATAGCAGGAGCCTGTCTCTTGCGAAGAGCGTAGTTTCGATCTCCATGAGGCACACCCTGTGCAGTGTATGCGTGCCATTGCTGCAACAGATGTTGCTGGCAGGCTAGGCAAGCCTGAACTCTTCCTGCACTGTCCATGGGTCGGGAGCGACTGGGTCTGGGGTGCAACATGAGGGAGGGAAAAAAGGGAGGAGGAGAAACAGAGCCCGGCTGAGGAGAAGGGAGGGGCTTGGCTGCAATGTGACTGAGAGAGCCTCGTTTGTACTCATCACCACACACGTAGCAAACCTCTGTGGCAGAGTTCTTGTCGGGCATGCTAAGGTCCAATATGTCCGCACCCGGGGGCGCACCCCCACTGTACACTGCCCCCACCGATGTTGAGGCTAAAACAAAAAGAGGGTTTCACAGTGAAAGTTCCTTGCTAGCTGAACATTGATTCATTTAAGGATACACGACATTTTCAAAAAGTCTAAAAGTTTTCATTAAATTAAATCAAATACATAATCTATGAACAGCTGTTCTAAATTGGTAAGTATTAACTAAAAATATTTTAAACTGATAACCTGTGTTCTCACCAGAGGTTGTAGGAGATGGACCAGATGGTGATTCACGAGCGCTACCGTGCCTAAGGTCTAGTGCCTCTGAGCCCCGAGAGTCGTCCACTGTGGCCTGGAGGCGAGGAGAAACTCCCGGACGGCTGATGGCATCTTCTCTTGACACCGGACGACTAGGTTCACTCCTGGCAAGAAAGTTGAATGATATAACACTACCAACATTGTATTACTTGACAAGAGACACCACCAATATGGAAGTGAAGCCCAGACCCATGACCAAATCTCAATGCCAATCAGGATTGGGCTGATGTGAGAGCATATACAAAGATTTACTAACAATTGGTTCTTAGGTTAGCTACGCATCACTTAACCTATAGCAATATAAAAAACATGATGATAAAGATAGGCCCATCTGATCAGCCTAACATTTTCTTGTCATACTTTTGATTAAACGGTTAAACATCTCAAAACCAGATTTTTTCTATCAATGACTGTAATTTAAAATGGGGAAGTTGATGAAAGTGTGTAGATGAAATATACCTGTGGGTGTTCTCGGTGTTCAGGCCTAGAATCTGGGAAGCGTATTCACCCTGCAGTCCCATCTCGGCCCCGGTGAATGGTCCGTTGTCCACCCGCTTGAGCCAATAGAGCCGACGAGGATGAGGGGTAGCGTCTCGCTCATAGCACTCCCACTGTTCCATGAGCAACCGGTAGCAGAGATAGCATGCTCGAACTGACGCCTCTTGACGAGCTCGATATCCACTAGGTGGCTCGTGGGACTCTAAGAAGGGAAAATAAGGCTCTCCGCCGGGTCCGGGCTTCATCCGCAGCCAGTACTGGTCGGGATGGCCCACATTCCCGCACACAAAGCACACCCGTTCCTCGCCTCCATGGCTCGGAGGCTGGAACGCAATCTCTACGCCTGGCTCCTTCTTGATGTAGAGATTAGCCATGAAGACTCGCACAATAGTTTGACGCACTGCCTCACTCTCCGCCACACAGTCTTCTCTTCAGCCCCATGTAGCCATGGCAGTCATCCCCTGTTACAAATAGTCTAATACTCTTGCTACACTCGCCCCCCAACTACAGGCTATCTTCTCGCTACTACCACAGGCGATCTTGAGAAACTATAAGTTGATCCGTGGTTGATGAACTGTCATAGATGATGGCAGCCTGTGTAAGTTAACAAAAAACATAGTTTATTGGGGAGACAAATACAAATATATTTTAATAAAGAAACTATTTTACACAAAGCAAAAACTGTAGATTAAAACAAAGTGACTTAAACAGCTTTCAATTATTAACATGACCTCATATATATATATTTGTATATACCTTTTATTGATAATAAAAGTCAAGATTTTTTTTACACATCCAGATTTCTTGCATATTTAAATTAATGTGATCTAAGAATGAAGAAGGTAAAATAAAAACTAAGAGGAAATGCACCTGTACTTGAATGGAGGAGGATGAGGAAAAATTTCAGAATCTAGTCTATCAGGAGTGTCTTAGACCTTGGGACTACTTTTGAATAAAAGTAAAACTCCCAAGCCCCCCTAACAAGAAAATGGTCATAGCCACTTTTGTGAATCTCACTTCATAGGTCAACCAATGAAGCCTAATGGTCTACTTTCCATTTTCCCAACATGAATGTGTAAACATTAGGGTTGTGATATTATAAAGCAGCAAAATCATATTTTGGAGGTTATGTTACTGACATTAAACAATAAAAGCTATTGTAAATTCAGTACAATGTAAATTTCCCCTCCAGAAGGAGTGCCATTGTAAATGTGGTCTTATTACACTCGAACCTTAAAAAAATAATACAAAAACACATAAAAAAAACCTACATCATGGACTCAAGTAGGTAGGCCAATATTTCAGTAACTTTTTTTGAAAAACAGCCAGGGACGATGCACATTTTTTTTTAAAGGGACCTTTGGCTTTCATAATTAACACAGTGAGATGATCTGGGTGAAAACAGTATAAGAGAGTGACGGAGGGAGTATTTAGAACAATTGTTTGGTGAAAACATAGAAAAAGTATTCTGAAAATTGAAAAATGACACCTGGACACGGGAATCGAACCCGGGACCAGGTGTCATTTTTCAATTTTCAGAATATGATATCTAGTGGAGTAATTCCCTACTAATATGCATAAATAATAGCTCTGGCTATTAATTCTTAATAGAAAAAGTAGCAGAAAATAGGGAAAATGTTATGAGTGAAAGAATTAACGAGGCTAGGGTCTAAAGCTATGAAAGTGTTGAGGAATGGCAGAGCTGCAGGCATAGATGGGATCACAAGTGAAATGCTTAGGTGGGGGAGGGGGGATCGGAAAGGCGAAGGGGGTCATGGTACTTTTTGCCAGATTGTGCGAGTTTTACAATGTGTGTGCTGGAATTCCAAATATTCCTATTGACTGGTAGATTGCTGTCATTATTCCTTTGTACAAAGGTAAAGGGAGTATGAGTTAATGTAAGAAATATAGAACTATTAGTTTGTTGAATATTACAAGCAAAGTTTTTGGGAGAGTCCTTGATAGACTCTGCGCGTAAAAAAACTGCGGACAAGATTTGGGGTGTGCAATATGGTTTCATACCAGGTAAAGGTTGTATGGACCATATATTTACAGTGCAGTAAGTGATTGAGAAATGTGTGGCAGTGAGGAAGAATGTGTATTGTGCATTTGTTGACCTGGAGAAAGCATAATGTCGGGTGAATAGGAGTATGTTATGGATGCATGGTTAGTAAATGCAACTATGTCAGTGCATGATGGAGATAAGCCATGCGTTAGGGTGAATGGTGCTTTGAACGAACGGTTTGACATTGAACAGTGTGTTAGTCAAATTTGTATTATGTCTTTATGGTTGTTTAATGTATTCATGGATAAAGGTATCTGGGATGCTTGTGAGGAAGCGGTTGGTGTTCAAATGGACACTGTAAATGTGAGAGTGCTGCTATAGACAGATGATGCTTTATTAATGTCTGAGAATGAAAGTGACCAGCAGAAAGCATTAAATCGTTTAAATGTGGTGACAGGCAGAATGGCTCTTTGTGTAAATGTCTCCAAAACTAAGGTGATAGTTTTTGATTAGAATGAATCAGGAAATGATTGTCAGCGTAATATAAATGGACAACTCTTAGAACAGGTCAATGATTTTGTGTATTTGGGCTAAATGTTCTGTAAAAATGGAAGGATGGATGGTGAAATCGACAGACTGGTGAATGAATCTCGATGCATCTCGGAGAGTAGTTGGATGTATATGGACTAGCAAATAATGTAGTATCAAAAGAGGCAAAGATGGTAGTATATATAAGTGTGTTAACGCCAACTTTGTTTTATGGATGTGAAGCGTGGGTTTGCCAGGAGAAACACAAGAGCAAGGTGAATGTGATTGAAATGAGATATCTAAGTAACGTATGTGGGAAAACTTGTAAGGACAGAGTCAGTAATGAATGAGCGTTATAGGAGTGTGGTTTGAAAGGGAATCCAATTAGGTCAATGTGAAAGAGACGTCTAATGTTGGTTTGGGCATCTTGAGAGGATGAGTGTGGATAGAGTGATGAAACAAATATATGCTGGAAGAGTGTGGATCAAAAGGAAAGGTAGGCCATGTAAGACATGGTTAAATGTTGTAGACAAATGTGTGAAAAAGAGAAACATTAAAAGATTTACGAATAAACACGCATGTATGACTCAGTGTCCATACATTGTTGAAGTGAAGGGAGTTTGCAAGGATATGCATAAAGTTAGTGAGGATGTATTAAGTATTAAGTTGTTTTATGAGCCATATGAATATTTTTTTGTCCACCTCTTAAGAAAACCGCATGATTAGGTATGTATATATAGGTAAATTATTAATACTTTTTTAGACGTGTATGGTGGTGGTGGAAGTTTTATCATGAGGCTTTGTTACTTTTAAGCATCCTAATATGAAAGAACCTAGTCATTTTTCAAAAATTCAAGAAAATCTGACCAACTTCAAGTGCCGAATGGTCTAAGGCGTCATTCTGGTATTAGACTGACCTGCTGATAGTGGGGAGGTCGGGGCTCGTATCCTGGTCAAGTTTACTGAGAATGGTTTTCCCTAAATGGTTTCCTCCTCTCCTTCCACGAAAATTCGGGTAGAGTACCTCTTAAGCACTTTCTTCCTCATCCTTACCCCCTTAGAGTGATAATCATAATATAAAGAAACTTTGGTTCAAGAAGGCCTATTTTGGATCTCAAAAGATATAGGGTGAGGTGGGGTGATTATGGGACATTAGAAGTTTGTGACAAATGAGGGACAAGGTATTAAGTTTTAACTAAACCTTAATTTTCTGTATATTAAAAGTCTAAAACCTTGTTTTATATTTAACCAATCACAAACAATAATTAAATTATATAAGCACTGTCTTGTAGTGAATTTAAAATAATTAATAAAGAGCACTCTTTAACACTTAGGCCTGAAAATTTTGTTTTTTCTCCAAACAACTATCATATTTGAAAAATTGTAGTTATAGCTACATCCAATTTTTTTTATAAACAAGTTAAATTGAGAGAACATTTGTAGAGTATTTTCCCTTCAGGTGAAAGGATTTTTTTTCTTTTTGTAATTCAATATTTATGTTTTGTTTGCAAGAGGTATTGTATTCACAAATATGATTTGTTTTAAATACCTTAAAATAAAATAAAAATCCTACTGGATATTTTTTTTTCTATCAAAAAATGTTTTTTTTAAAGTTCAATACATTACTTTTTTTGATGTAAAATATTGAAAATAATAGTCTTGATTAAAGTTTGTAAAAAAATGCACCTGTAAAAGTTGACCCTGTTCACTATTGTCTCATCCTTCTCCTAATTCAACTGATAAGTTATCACAGTCCACAGTGCCCCACTATTAACCCAATCTATAAGTTAAAAGTGGGGCACACACAAAAATATATATATTTTAGCACCGCATCTAAAAATATATTTAATTTACATCAAATGTAAATGTTAATACTGTCCAAAATACGATTATATTCGGGTTTTACGTATATATGATAATTACTCTGATAGGGTAAGGGCGAGGAAGGAAGTGTTTTAGAGGTAATATACCCACATTTGCATGAAAGGAAAGTTGGGAACCTTTCAGGAAAAACCACCATCATCGGCAAGTCCGTATAACACGAGACTGACACCTAAGTATGTTTGACCCAGAAGCGGGTCCCATTGTTTTTTAATATGACTGCACAGGTTTTTTAAAGTTCAACATACTACTGTACTTAATATAATAAATGTGATTAATGATATATAAGAATTATGATTCAAATTTGATAATGTAGCAATATTAATTATAGACATTTAGATAAAAGTAGAGCAATTTTATAAGTTTTCAAAAAACTTTCCATTATGGAAGGTGTACCGGGGTAATGTTTTCTTTCCAACAGTGACAATTAAGTAAAAAGGATTTATAATAGTAAGAAAAGGTGTAATAAGTTATTATTTGTATATACTTATTTTAAAAAGTTATTGACATAACTAAGCTGTTTTTAAAAAGAAAATTACACATTTTAATAAACAGACTTCTTTTAATACACACTGTTACACTGCAGCCATGTTTAAATTTTTTGGTTAATAAAATGTTTCCTGCAATTGAGAGAGTGCATCTGAGTGATAATAAAAACTGCAACAACACCAGAAAAATTAATCACAATATAAAAGCAATAAATTAAATTCAGTAGCCTCTAGCTCAACTTTCCTTCACACTACCCATTCACACAATGTAAACTGTAGGTCTACTGAAAATTTAGAATTTTCAATCATATATTGACTGAAATTTATATTTCTTTTTCTTTTAATAAGCATATATATATATTTATTTGTTTAAATATATATATATATTTGTTTGTTTAAATATATATAAATATATTTAAACAAGCCATGTCACAAAAACATGTCTATCGAATCTTGATTTAAATCTATGACTATACTAAGAAAAAATAGACTATGTGGGAAAATTTTTGCAAGTTAGTGTGTTTTTTTTTCCGGGCAGTTATTTAAAAACAAAATTCGGTAGTGCTATTTTTGTGTACAAACAAGTCCAAACTAAATGATTTTGTGTTGTATTTTGTTTGGATAAAATTAAATAACTGTGCAGTAATACATGATTTTATTGATTTAGTGGTTGGATTAAATCTTATGAATTTTTAAAAAATATTGAAATATATCTCCCACTTTTTGTTTGAGTTTTGAGTCTCACTTAATATGGTAATGCATTACTAGAACACATCATTTCTACGGAACCTAACATCAGTGTTAACTTACATGAGGGTTACCCATACTTGATTGTTTTTTAAATGTCACATTTTAATGGATACAACCTACTCACATACATATTTATAGATGGATAGGTTATTGATTTTTATTTAATTCAGTTAGGTAGGCATACAGTTCAATTTTCATAGTAAAGGCCTTAAATGAAAAATAAAAGTTACTAGATTTACTTTCACATATTTATACAGCGAGTTATGTGATCTATAGCCGTAAATTTTTATAAATATTATCAGTGTATAGGCCTATAGTAGCCCGAACGGGTAGTAAGACGGGATGCTAAATATATATAGAGAGATAATGCAATGATAGGGAAGTGTGGAGAAAGTTAGTGAGGATGGATTAAGTACAAAATTGTTTTTTGAGCTAACTTATATTCACAGTTTCTTGGCTACCCTATGAGGGAATGGCGTGAACAGGTATGTATATATGTACCTATGTATATATGTTTATGTATTATCAATATGGTACAAAGAGAAATATATATCAGTACCATATCAACAATACAAAGAAAAAAAAGTATATAGCATATATATATATATTTTACCAAGCGTATAACCCGAACGGGTAGTAAGACGCGGTGCTAAAAAAAAAATATATATATATATTTTACCAATACTAATTTCTTTTATATTATCGATAAAAAAACAGTAAAATGTTATTAAAGTTGACCACAAACAAAATATTTTGTGTGTTTACTAAAAGTCACTTTCTATGAAAATTGAACCATATGTGGTCAGATTCTCCAATCACCTCATATTTAAAAACTTACTCATCTGTCCCATGACAAGAGTTGTACAAGTTAGGTTGTGAATGAAGTGATTTCGTTCTTGGATTAATTGGTTAACGAAAACTATGTTCCTTTATTATAGTTAAGAAGAGAATATAATCCAAGTATCCCCCGTCAAATTGACAGCATTTGTGAGCTCGATAAAACCATATTTTAGTAAATTTTCAAATGTCATAAAAACCTAAAGTAACTGTTAACAATAAACTTAAGGGGGTCATATTACCAACAATTTACAATTTGGTATAAATTGTAAGTTAATCCTATAAATTTGATTGGATTATATATCATTTAAAAAAACTCCATGACGTCAGCTCGCAAGCAAGCTATAAGCTACTGACCGAGTGGCTGCAAAATGTTGGCGAAAATAGTGCCAACCATTTGAGGATAGTGTCATGGGATCAGTACAACAAACCCTCTATGCGTTAATCTCAGTTTTCTAGACTGGATCCACTACATATTTATCAAGTAGCAGATCAACTGTTCCTACAAGGCCGAGTTGACCCCATTTTAGACCCACCACCTTACAGAAAAATCTGGAAGCGCTGGGGACCAAATCCGATCTGTAGCCATGAGGACCACTAGACCCCAAAGGTGGAAAGATGAAATTTAAAAAATACATTTTACTTAGCTAGGTGTCACTTGATAACTAGCCAAAATTAATTAACATAAAATAACAGGCCTATTTAAGTATATTCCTTAAAAAATATAAAAAATAAGAACATACATTACAAACGAGCTTATCCAATAGACCTGGTTATCTTTGTGTGGATCAAATTTGGCTAATGGTAGTATGATAATAAAGCAGGAATACAAATTAGCAGCCGCCCCCACACCCCGCGATTTTAAATTATTTTCGTGGGTGCTAAGTTTCCAATAACACATATTATAGCTCAGACTTGGGTGCATTTTCTCCGCGAGCCGATGGATGTCTGGTATGTCTGGTAGCACCGCGTTGAGTGGTTGGTGAGTCTGAATGAGTTATGTAGCCTGTACTAAAAAGAAAATTGTTTTTAAACATGAGATTGATCATTAATTTTACTGCATTTTGCATTAAATGTGTTGGTTTTATTTATTTTAAGGAAGTTCTGGTCTGTTTTTTGTTTTAAAATAATGACTTGGAAATTACAGAATTCTGAAAAAGAAGTGATATTGTTTTTAGTTTAAAGATAAAATTTTTTACATTGTGTTTCTTAGATAAATGTATTTATGAATTTCAGAGGTTTGTTTGTATTGAATACTGCAGTTAGCCGATAATTTAGTGATTTGCATTTTTTCCACGGGCCTCTAAATATTCTGTGCTTATTTGCAAGCCTGTAAAAGAGTAAACATTATTGTAGTCAACACATAAGATTTTTTTTAACTGTTAAAATATGTTGGTTTAAGTAAGATGTGTTAAAAAAACTGTTTAAATTTACATATCCCCCCACACCCTCCGACTAGGCTTGTGAATAAATTTGTTTTGTGCTTCATGTCATACCACAATTTGTGAGCAATGCACATATTTAAACTTAAAGGCTAGGAAAAGAGATAAAAGAGTATGGAGGAAGTGTGATATTATTTGTATGGGAGCAGAATGGTAGACCACTTAGTATAAAACACTTTGGTACACTCTTTTGGAATTCAAACTCTGACCTCTGCATCACCAGCAAACTAAACAATAGAAGATTGGCATCTTTGTCTACGCGCCAACTGAAGTGGGTAAGAAATTGGTTGCTAAGAATATTCAAGATATCAAAATAACTTAGGGCCAATGTAAAAAAGATTTTTGGTTGAAAAGGCCTGAAATGTAAGTAGCCTAACAGTTAAACCTCCCATATCTGGACCTCTAATATCCGAAATGGCTAACCGCATTTTTATTTACGTAGTTTTTTCAGTAGCTGAACTGCCAATTTAATGTAAGGTAAAACTTTAAAATCCAACTTTAAATAAAATTACTATAATATATAATGCAATTCCAACAGATATCTCTTACTTACTGGAACTGACAAATTTTTTCTTTGCCAATGAACAACTTTAAGCCCAACATACCAAAATTATGTAAAGTTTTTGACCACCTCTCCTCTGTGATTAAAATAGGTCTACAATGCTGTAAAATACTTTACTTAAGTCTTATCCTATCTACTTGCCTTCAATCACAATTATTATAATAAATTAATCTTTTCTCATAAACATTTTAGAATCTATTACTATTTCCCTGAATATACTGACATGTATTGTTTATTATTGTAATACTAATTAATTTTCCACAATTTTCATTTTTATCTCATAGTACTTCCTTATTATTTATTTGCTATTGTTATTATTATTATTATTTTTACTTATTTAATTTTTTATTATTCTTATCTCATATTTATTGATAAAATGTATTCATCAATATCACACATAAGTTTTTTTCAATTATAAATATAACTTATGTTTTCACAGTAAACATTTTAGAATAGATATTATTATTTCCCTGTACATACCACATGTCTTGTTTATTTTTATAATACTAATTAATTTTCCTCAATTTTCATCTTTATTTCAAAGGAATTTTCTCATTATTTATGGGTTTTTTTACTTATTTTTAATTTTTTTCTCTCTAATGTTTATTTATAAAATGTATTCATCAACATTATCACACATATTTTAAAATTATCTTATCTGTAACATTGTACTGGTATTGCTGTCTATTATGTTTTGTGTATTTTGCTAATTTTTTGTTTGTTTTGATTTTGTTTTACTTTTATTTCATGATAAAATATTCATAATGTCTTTTAAATCTTTTAAAATTTAAATCCATGTAAAACTTATTTGTTAAGATATACAAATCGAAAAAAGAAACAGAAGAAAATTTCAGACTTTTTCAAGAAAAAATGATAAATTTAGTTTTGTTGTGTGTTTGTTCCTATGTTTACTTAAATCCATTGGGCCTACTGTTTCCAGTTCATGGCCTGAATCAGTTTTTTATTCAAGCCATATATTTTCCACTGCCGGCTGGCTAGGCCTGTCGTAGCTTCATATGCCTTATAATTTATCGACTAGGACAGAAACAACATCCAGTACCTGGCTGTTAATTTATCAAATGTGAAGGGGTAAGCCCGTATTTTCATCAATGATAAATTTTCGACCATGCCAGGAATCGAACCCGGGACTCTTAGATCAGACTTCGTTATATTGAATAGCCATTTATTTAAACAGGCCTAGTGTACATGCATGGGCGTATACAAAAAATAATTTTCTGTAACTACCTATGTATGTTACATCATTTATAATCCTTTCAACCTATTAACTCTTCAGAGAAGTATCTTCAAATATCTTGGAAATTTCCCTGTTTCCCCCTGATTTACTGACCCTGTTTAAAAAAAGAGGGACAAAGGAATTTCCAGGACAACCTAAAAAAATCCAGGAAAAGGTTAGAAAAATAAGAAATTCCATAAAATTTCTAGGCCTGGAAAAAATATTTTAAAATTCCAGGTTTTCCATGACGCGTAGGAACCCTGCTGGCTACATTAAGGGCAATGGCAACTCCCGAGCTTCGCATGGATACATGACCTCAGCTTAGTTATGGTAGTGTACGTCACAGAGGCATAAACGTAAGCTGATACTCCGTGATTCAACTGTTTGAACTTAGGGTTTGATAATTTCGTTGGCTGGTCAGTGTTGAAGCATCAGAGTAGCAAGGGCTAGGATGTGTTTATTAGCTTGTAAAAAGAGCAATACATTCTTCAGTCGAGTTCTCTTTGGTTACATTTCTGGCTGGATATATGACAATTAAGTCCGTGGTTGGTTAATTCATTCTGAAAAATTTAAGTTTTTATTATTGCAATCGTTTGTTTTTTTGTTTGTTCTGGATTGTTCTCCAAAATTTTTGTTTGTTCCGTTTTGATAAACCCACAAATGGTATGTTTATATTGGACGGGGGTGGGAGCCAACTTCACAGTAGCCACCCCCCCACACGTTTTGGAAAATTGACATTTTTATGGTTGCGATAGTTTATTCAGGATTGTTCCGCAAAATGTTTCATTTGTTCCGCCTGTGTTCTTGCACAAATGAGATGTGGACTTGTGACACATTGTTTACTCGTGAGGGGCCAACTTCATGGAGCATTTTTAAAAATTCGTGTTTTTTTTATTGCAATTGTTTGTTCCTCGTTTGTTCTGGATTTTTACACAAAAATTTTTGTTTGTTCATTTTTGAAAAGCCCACAAATAGTATGTTTACAATGGGGGTAGCAGGGCCAACTTCACGGTAGTATATTCCGGTTTGAATAATATCCAGACACTTATGTTAAATTAGTATATTTTTAAGATTTGCATAAAATTTCATATAACCATGTTGTTTAGCGTGCTGATTTCGAATTTGCCATAAGTTATTTAACAAAATGTCAGGGGAAGCCCCTTCACCCTCACGCGCTAAATTATAATTCTTTCATGACCTAAGTTTACCTTGATGACGGCTCAAAAAGTTACTAGAAATGGTCCCTAATACACCCCTACGCCAACAGCTGACATCTATCACTTTGGATAACTGTAATGAAAACAGATGGTAATATATGAATGTGAAAATTAACCACAGTAATTTAGGCCAATATTATTTATATATTTATTTGAGGTCAGGCACAAAGCTTATTTATTGTTTTATTCCACTTAGAGAAATTAACATTCACAGCACTTCCACAAAAGGTCTAACGAAAATAGCTTCAAAATTGCGACTGACGAATTAAAACCATGTGGTTTAAACATGACGGAAACAAGCTTTTTACAATGATGCACCCATGCAGTGGATAAACATATTTTATTCAGTTAAATATTTCAAAATACGATAAAATATTCACAAAATAATTTATTATATATAGAAAAAACGACAAGTATTTTCTCTTTTCCAAGTAAATACGATGCCTGTATTAAAAGGTATTGATGTATTCACTATATTACACATAGTCAATAACGTTCCAAAACGAAGAATAAGTACTTTTAATTATGTTTAAAATATTGTTTCGAATTGGATAAAAAGAAATTATTAAAAGTACTGAAATAGTATGAGGAAACTTAAGTTTATGTTATTTTAAATGTAAAATATAACAGGTAATTAAAAAACTTAACATTTATAGCAAGTGTTATACAAGTGTTGGCAACTCAAAACCTAAACATATGATTTTTGAACTGTCATCCAGGTAAAATCCCTATCATGAACAGACTCTACAATATGTTTTGAATAGTTTATTGATGTACCAGTATTAACATTGTAGGGCAACTTCCATGAGGTTATGAAGCAGGACATTGATAGACAGGTATCAAAATACTGTAGAAATATCGATAAATTCCATTTTTTATTGCTTTATTTTACAGTTGAAAATGTTTTTAAATAAGCATGGCCAAAGTGCTAATTTTTTGATAAAGTGACAAGCGAGTTCTACATCTCTGGGAGCTTACTAGTTAAATATTGCTTCCAACTGTGTTATAATAAAGCAGCGGTTTCCAACTTGGGGGTTGCAGCGTGTTTTGGGTGGGGTCACAATATAGAGGTTTTAGCTTTATATTTATTTTTTCAAGGATTTTAATGATTATAAGAAGATGGAAAATACTATTAGAAACGTAAGTTGTTAAAGTGCTAAAAACAACCTAGTTACTGCTTAGGTTCCTTTATGGTTTTCCATTCTGATAGCTTCTTGCTGACTTGTTTACTGTGGCAGCCTTGTAATGATTCTAGCATAATATAAATTTATCCCCCAACTCCGGGCTTGTTGATTCTATTTTACTGATGAAGATGAAGTAAGGATTTTAATTCTGGCTAGGGGTAGTTTATCCTAATATCCCTCCAAGCAAATAAGTGTACATTTCCTCTAAATTTTACCTATCCCACTAGTGTAGCTAACTGTAGACAGTCCGGGCTGGTATTAATAAATGGTGAAAAAACTTAAAAACTAGGATTTGAACGCTTTTAAGTTAACAAAGGGTCGTGATGGCTGCAGAAAGAAAATGTGTAGTCATAAACTACATAAATCTTAATGTTGGAAACCGCTGTAATAAAGTCAGTTAAAATTTTTAATCTAAAATACACGATTTGAACAACATCTGCATTGTCTAAGTAAATATAACTAAGCTCAATTGGATATTTAGCTCAGATGCAGGTAAACTTAAATAAATAATAATTCAAGTTGGACTGAAAAAGCCTTCTAGATTTAAAAATCCAGTATGAACAAATAAACAAGGCTGTCACCAGTGGGGTGGGGGTTCAAACCACCCCTGAAATTTTATAAACAAAATGGCTTTATTTATGGTTCAAACAATATGAAAATTAAGATAAAAGTACAAATAAGGGGCTGTGTTACCATAAAAAGTGCTTCTAGAGGTATTTAATATTTAGAATTTTTTCTAGCCTTCGGCAGTTAGGGGGTTATGTTGCCATAAAAATACTTCAGATAGCTTCTAGAGGTGTTTGATATCAAGAAATTTTTCTAACCTTCAGCAGTTAGGGGGTTATGATGCCATAAAAAAAACACTTCAGATAGCTTCTACAGGTGTTTAATATTTAGAAATTTTCCCAGCCTTCACCAGTTAGGGGGCTATGGTGCCATAAAAAGACACTTCAAATAGCTTTTAGAGGTGTTTACTATCTAAAAATTTTCCTAGCCTTCAGCAGTTATGGGGTAATGTAGCTATATAAAACACTTCAGATACAGTAGCTTCTATAACTGTTTATAAATTATAATTATGTCTAGCTTCCGGCAATCGGGGGATGTGCCCACCTAACCCTCCCACTCTGAAATTATTAGCTGGCTATGGCCTATCAAATAAATAAATACATTTAAAAATACAGTTGCCAAATTGAAAATAAAAAGGGAGCCCCCTCACCCCCCCCTCACAAACACACAAAAATTAATTTCGTGGAACGCCCCTGAATTTATATTATATAGTCTGTATTATTGATTCCGGAAAACTCCTAACATATAAAATAAACATAAAGCCTATCTGCCTATATAATACATGATGCTCATGCTGGGTTTCAAAGCTTGACTTTTCCAGGCTGTGATGGAAGGACCCATTGTTTATTATTTTATTATTATATATATATATATATATATAGTTTCTTTGCCATTCACAGTGATCACAAATAAAACACAAATCTAAAAATTACTACAACATGTTTCAACAATGGAAAAACCTCGGCAGTGATAAAAAGATCAATATCACTACAACATGAGGCTAATTATTTCAAGAGACAGCCTGTGAATGATCATTCAGACAGAAATCGTGCATGGACTGTAGATTACTTGGGTTTCTGTGATAATACAGCTGGAGTAACTGCTGTGTGTTGCGCGAACTGTGGAGGTGGGCTATCCTATCACCTGTTCCTGTAAACTAAGCTAAACTTCCCTACAAAGTTTTGATCTTGTGAGCCAACTTGGAATTTCAGTGCCTATTTTTATGTCATATGGAAATCAAGTTATTCAGTAAAAGTTGCATGTTTAAATCTGAATTAGTTAAGTATACACATCTATAAGTTGTATGAATAATAATATTTAATATTTATAAATAAATTTGTATCAATAAACAATTGTAAATTGTGTTGATTTTAAGGGAACTTTAAGCATATATATATATAGAGTATGCTTCTAACTACGGTAAAATACAAGCTTTATCAAATAGGTATAGTATAGATAGGACCTAATAAATTTAAATTTTCAAATTTTTATTTTAAAAAGTGTGGCCTAAAACTAGTTTTGTAAAATGTAAAAATTGAAGTTTCTTACCCTCATAACTCGTTAATAAGAAATACATAAAAATACAGTTCTGGTGTGTAACATTTCATAAAAGAAAAGTCGATTGAATGACGAAAATTTTTTTTGGTACAAATGGCCTTAATATCTACCTATTATGACAGTTGTCTAGTTGGACGTTTCTGATTTTTTAATTTTTAGGTTATAGCCTATGGGCTTGCTTATTTATTTGCCAAGTTTGTTATAATGCTTGCTAGCCTAAATGAATTGTTAGTTGGGTTTGAGATTTGTCATTAAGATATGGTATTATCAGTGATGTCACTAAATTAATTATACTCAAGACTAGGTTCATAACTTTCTATCAACAGTGAATGGTTGAATTTTGGCTGGAAAAACTATACAATAGGCGCCGCTTATAGTGATCACGGATAATGTTATCAATATTTTTGTTATTAGTTTCTTTGCGTATAACTCTAGTAATAATAATAATAATAATAATAATAATAATAGTTTCTTCTAGACCCGACCATTTGTATGCTTAAACACATGAAATGCTTCGTATATTGTAATTAAATCTTCGTTATTGTTATCATTTTTTGGTAATTTAGGACCACCAACATTAACATTTATAAAAGCTTAACTTCAGAAAACCCTCATAACCTCACTTTTTTATCATGTCTACTGCAATACAAAATGCAGCATTTTGAATGAACTGTTACCGTGTGAGTGTGATGGACGGAATGTGCTGATACCGTGTGAGCGTGATGTATGGAATGTGCCTTTTTGTTGTACGTTTGCTGTCAGAGATATGGAATGCATGAGTCATAGGCTGTACCTGAATAGTTTGTTTAGGCGCTATTGCCTTGATACATATCCTTGAGAGTTTCGTTGGAAATCACGTGATCAAGTGTAGATCTGTCTGAATAGTCACGAAGGATGCCGATGCATCCCTCTTCACATCCTTGGATTCAAGGATGGAAACCACACGTCTTAGATACATCCTCGTTCGGCCTTGGTGCGGAGTTTGACCAGAAACTGTACTATTGTCTTATTTGATATTGCCAAAACTATTAAATTGTTTCTCGGCATAATGTACAGTAAACAAACGTTGCAAAGAATAATATCAAATGAAATGCAAATTAGTGCAAATTTTACGACCAACAATTTAAAACACACCAATTTTAGTAAGCCGGAATAGTTTTCTTTAAGGATTAGGCCTATATATAGTGTTTACATAATTTCTAAGATCATTGCTAGAGAGCAGCACTGTGGACCTAGGGATGTAGCAAGGTCGTTGGCTTTTAAATAGTTTGTTGCATTCTTCGTTTGGGAAATGCAGGGCGAGTGTGAATTAATCAAGACTGCATCTCACATATCCTTGACAAGGATTCTTGGACTATTCAGATACAGCCAGAGTCTACACAACTCCCCCTCCCTGTGGCGCATAACGATATAAACTCATTATATCATGTAAAGCACTTTTGTTATGTTTAGTATTTTTTTGAATGTAAAATTGTATGTAGGGTAGGACTTTAGGCTTATGTAATCTCTCTTATTTTTTTAAAATGTAAATACAGTAAAAGTTTATACAGTACAAATTCATATAGAATTTGTCTTAACATACACAAATTTAAGGAAAAACATGATATAATGAATACTGTAGTTTATTCTTGTTATCGTTTATAACAAAGCATCTGTATTTAATGTGGCATCGTTTATTATCAATCGGCTATTGTTTTCAATTCCTCTCAGTCGCAATTTGATCACATTAAGCAGTGCCCACTGTACTTTTAAAATCTATTTACCAAGGATGAAGTCTCAATGTCGGCTAGACCTAAATAATGGATATTTAACCAAATATATAAGTTACATCATTGTGGTCTGTTATCTATAATCATGGTTTGTGTTAAGTTACTACTTTAAAAACCGGAAATTATGTATATTAAGTGTCACCAATACCCCAAACTTTTTATATTTGGGGGAAAATCAACTATGCTATTCGATTCCAAAAATTCATAGAATAGAAAGTACAGGAACAATGGTTTTCCAATCTTGCTATAAGCTTAAAACTCTAACTCCTAGCTCATTTGAAATTGTCATGAGAAAATTACTGGTGAAGTCGTATTAATTATGAGATTTGGTATTAAATTGTAATAAATTCATCATCGTAATTTTATAATACATGTCTTAGGCTTGGCTACTATTCTAATTTTGTTAGACTGATCTTAAAAATTTAGCCTACATTTTGGATACTAGCATACCTCTCTTTCATTAAATAAACTTACTTCAGATCTTCAGACTCAATGAAGTTACAGCAAACCCTCATTTCCTGGATCACACGCAAAAAAACAACACTTTCCACTTTCAACACTTTCTCATCGCCGTTATCTCGGTCCGTTTCTGCCATACGTCCCAAAAAGACAAGAGCAGGAATGTTTTCGCGAAAGATGTTTTTGAACTGGGCTCTACGACTCGGGGATTTATTTTTTGAATATATACATTTTTTGTTTTATTATATTTTGGCTTAATGAAACGATAACAATAAAATACAGGTCACAAAGACATTTTTCAGTGCTGACCGCCGAACCTATGATACCAAAGCTGCCATATTGGATATAAAGTAGAATTTCACTCCCATGATGCATTCCGAATATTGTAATGACAATCAAATTTTTGTCGAGAATTTTATGATGAAAATACCCTAAGAATTGTCCAAACACACGAAATCCAACAATCGTTAAGTTAAAATAGTCACTCTATTTATTAAACAATTATATATTGGTAGAAAAACCATAAGAGTTAATATAATTAAGTTAAAAACTTATTTTAATGCAGTGACATTACATAGACACATTTTAAGCTAACATTATTTAGATATTATAAAAGATTAAATTTATAATTATATTATATTTTATCGACTTTTAAATACCATGTAATGTGGCATAGGCCAAAGTGTTTAATATTTGTAATGAACAAAACCTCTAATTATATATTTAATAATACCTAAGTAAATATTTGTGTTTTGTAAGTTTTACATCATTTCAGGACCAAAGCTCAAAAAGGGATAAGCCTAATACAATGTATAAAAGTAATGGCCACGATAGTTCTAAAATTAAAATAAAATAATGCTTTTGTAGTTATAATAAAGACGTTTTAAATGCAATTTTAAGCAGCTAATAATTGTTATAATTTATATGCAAGAAAATTAGAATAATGTGATGTGTAATGAAAATAGTGATGGAACGGTTTAATTGCTCATTTGATTACATATGCTATGGTCTTTTAAATTGTCTAAAGGTTAATCCAAAATATGTAGGTAATTTTAAAAACACAAATCATTGGTCATGCTAAAAATAAATACATTGAAGGATTGAAAAGTCTATTGTACAAATTTGTGTAGGCTATTAAAAATAATTCCAATAGGTACATCGTTCACTCGCTTTTAATACCACCAGTCCCAACTCCTTACAATACAAACACCTCTTTTGTTCACAACTTAGGCCTACAAGATCAAATGCAATATTCTTATCCCGTAGTAGTTATAATATTATGAGTAAAAATATTAAATCAATTTTATTTTTATCAAGCTTCACAATATGCAATACCAATTAAATATTTTTCATTTCGTTGATTTTTACATCAAAATCTTACAAGCCTCTTAGTGCCTAAATTTAAGGTAAAACTAATAAAGTACGTTATTAAAACTGAGTACTAAACCTTTAGATATAATACATGAATTATTTTGCATTCAAGAAAATATAAATAACTAAGCATTGCTTCTTATTTAATGTACGATAACCATGATCATGATATACACTTCTTTGTATGTATTTTTACTATCTAGTTTTTGTCTTAGCTTCTTTATGAATATAAATACCAGTTTTAATATTAATCATGCTTAGCCACATACAAGTAAATAACAAATACTTAGCCTTACGGGAATTTCACTGCGTTCATGAGCTAGGTTGGATTTATTTACTCTAAATGACAATTTTTGTCTGCTCTCTAATAAAAGTTATCTTTAAAGTGGACTGTTTTTTTAAATATGCCTACTTAATCATGATGTCACTTAGGACTGCACGTTACGATCCTTGTGTTGAAAGATTCAATCTCTCCCAGTGAGCAAAGTCATTTTAACCTGGAGGCTTTGGGTCTGGTGTATACTTTGGGTAAATTTTACCCCCCTAAAAATCAAGGGGGGTAAAATGTATCATTTTTACCCCCCACCCCCAAAATAATATAGTAAAACTTTTAGATAATGTAAAGATCTTGTTGAGGCAAGATAAAAAGTTCACACAAAAGTAACATAATAACAAATAAAATATGCTTGAGGCACACACTGTTTAAAAACTCTGAGAGTGATAATAGCTACATCAGCTACTGCAGAAAGAAGTTTTTCAATGTTTGTACGAAAAAAAAAACTTTTTCCGCTCCACGATGAGGCAACGTTGACTAAATCACCTGTGTCTGTTGAATGCATACCCTGAGAGGCTCAACAAACTTGAAAATTGCAAAACTAGTTGGTGGTCTTATAGCTATTAACGAATATAAGGTAAAGGTGTATGGAAACCTACTTTAATTTTGGGTATTTCATAAATTTTAGCTAAGCCACATCAGATATAATTTTTCTTAGTTTGTTTTGTGTTTCTAATGCTTGGCATAGCTAAAATAAATGAGAAAAGTACACAATGGGACTGTTAAATACAGATATCCCTCGCTATATGCGATATCACTTTACGCATTTTCGCTATAGCTTGATTAAGAAATAGTAAAAATAATGCATGGTCAGCTGTAATTTCGCAGTCACCCTGTGCGGTGATGACGTGACCTTGTGCGCGCACATTTCAGTAAGGACAAAGATCTTTACTGTACAGTTTAGTGTTAGGGGGGTGGTATTGACAATATTGGAGATGATTGGGCAGAAGTTAAACAGTCCTGTATGAAGGGAGTTGGGAAAAATATTTGGCCTTAAGTTCCTTATTCTCATTATTTTCATCCTGAACACGAGCTTTCCAATTCAAGACACGACATCGTTGACATAGCAAGATGTTGGATTTGAGAACGTAAACCAGGCAAATGTGGATGAATTGCTCCAATCCCACTCAATAGAACTCACCAATGAAGATCTTCAAGAAATGGAGAACGGCATAAAGCATGAAGAGGAAAAGCCCTATGTTGTTGAGCTTATCAAACAACTTCAACAAAACAAATTGCTGAATATTTAAAGCACATTGACAGTGCAATTAGAATCATTGAAGAAAACGATCCTATCATGGATAGAAGCTCCAAAGTTGCCAGTAAGATGGAGATATTTGGCTTGCTACAAAGCAATCTATAGAGAGAAGAAGAATGCTGCCCGTCAACTGAGTCTTGACCATTTCATCAAAAAAATTGAAAATCTTCAATCTAATGACCCAGGGCCTTCACCACAGCAAGAGCTGCCAGGCAAGAGCCTTCAAAAGAGCAAGAGTGTACCATCCTAGGGACTTCAACTCATCAAGAGCCTACCGTCCAAGGACCATCAAGAGAGCAAGAGCTTACCATCTCAGAGTCTTCAGGAGAGCAGGAGTCTACCATTCCATGGCCTTCCAGATTGCAAGAGTTTACCTCCCAGGGCCTTCCAGAAAGCAAGAGCCTACAATTCCAAGGCCTTCAAGAGAGCAAGATCCTACCGTCCCAGGACCTTCAAGAGAGCAAGAGCCTACAGTCCAAGGGCCGCCAAGAGCGCAAGAGAGTGATAATCCAGATTTCCCAGATCCAGTTAATTTATCATGCGTTTGAATATTAACAGTAAGTTTACCTGTA
The DNA here is from genome assembly GCA_902151455.1 of Timema bartmani. Lineage (NCBI taxonomy): Eukaryota > Metazoa > Arthropoda > Insecta > Phasmatodea > Timematidae > Timema > Timema bartmani. The sequence goes on from CABFWB010000526.1 coordinate 268,909, forward strand.
GAGTTGTATTAATTAGATAGATTTATTAAAAATTGCATTTATTTACAAATTTTAGGGATTGAAGATTGACAAAAGGTGTAGGCTACCTAGAATATTGTACTAGTTAGATTAATTAATAAAAATTGCATTCATTTACAAGTTTTAGGTTTTTATTTACTTTTTTCCTTTGGCGTAATCCATATCTCCCCCATGTTAAGATCAATTCCCTTTACGAGTTTTCGTGTTATGTGATTATTTATCAGAACCGATCACTCGCGTAGTGCGAGGGACAGCTGTATTATATTTCTCCAGCATTTTTTAAATCTTAAAAATGTTATCCCCTATAAAAGCACATGATTATTTTCACCTCCC
>CABFWB010000526.1:269280-282434 GCA_902151455.1 Timema bartmani
TAAAAACGTTCCTACGCCACTGGAAGCTATCCATTGGTTTATTTATTAACAAATCATATTAATTTTATTTTCCATATAAATAAATCCTTTTCATATAGAAACTAAATAATTATTTGACAATAAACAGTTATCAACCACTATTTCTATGATAATTTCATTCCCATTTTCTCTGTATTGTTCTATAACACTTTCAACAATACCTTGGTTCCATAGCAATACTAAAACGTTTTTTCGATCATTTTCATTGAGCTACTGTGTTCAACAAATTATTTTTGTATAAAATATATTCTAGGTATACATTTGAGCCATTAATATAAGTTGACCTAAGAATGTTGGGTAGTAGTGTAAGAACATTGTTGGCTACCCACCTGGTAACATCACGAGGAAGTTACAAAGCTTTACATTCGTACCCGAAACAAATTTTTTTTCAGAAAATAGGGCCCAAACACTGGGACAAGACCAAGCTGTGGTAAGCAGCCTAAGATCATACTTTACATAATATGAACACAGTGAATTGATTTTAAAACAATAACTACAAAAAGATAAAATATGGAACACAAACTCCGTATCCATAAGATACTTAGTGGTCCGTAAGAGATCGATACCTCAATAGCCTAGCAGATGTGTCTGGCCACAGAGTCCTTCTCAATAGTCTTTACTTCTTATGACTACGTAGAAGTTGGATCTACTTTAACTTTCTACCATTAAGTTTATACGGACCACTAATCACAGTTAAGAACATATATGCACACACACTATTTACTATTAGATAGGAAACATAAATATTATATATAATACAACTAATATAATCACGGCCTAAGAGAAAATACTGTTTAATTACTTATTTTACATAATGTTTAGCCCCACCAAATAAAAGATTAATTTGTACGAATTTTCTTATAATATAATATATTGTGGTGTAAAATAATTTAAGAATAGACTATAAAAGCCATGATATATTTTCTTAGCATATTACATAATACCACACATGATATTCACAAAGCTGGTTTTATGACTCATTTCTTTGGTTAAAAATGTTCCGGAAACTGTGAAATTTACATAAAGTCTGTTCAGCGTAGGAATTGTTTTCTGAAAGGCCTTTTTCCTTACCAGAAATCTATTAGTAGGATATTGGTAGGAAAAAAGGCCTTTCGGAGAGTAATTCCTACCGTGAATGGAGTATAAGTACAGCTAAGTAAAATGGGATATATTTGGCCCTACATTTTTATGTTTTTCTATTTGTTAAGTAAATATAAAAGAAACTATTAAATTGTTATTACTTTTTATATTTATTTTCGTGTTTAGCAAGCATAAGGAAAATTTTTAGTGGGTTATTTAAGTTTCTTCAACTTTCTAAAGCCCTCAATAAATTACGGAATTTTTGGGAACTAAGATTCAAGGTCGTGTGGTAGCTTTGTCCCACATGTAATATTTCACTTATTTGAGAGCAATATATTCCTTGAGCTAATGTTATACCAATAAACGTACTTGAATATTGTTAATGTGTAAGGTCTGTCATAATAAAGGAGATTTGTGGTTAGATATTTACATATAAAACCATATCATAGGACTCTTTAGAAGTGAAAATTGTAATAGCATATAAAATATCAGACGACAACTAAACAAAAATATCTAGCTCTGGAACAAAAAACTGATTTCGCTTCGAAACTAATTTTGAGGGATTAATATTACAGTAAACATCTTCCCATTCGTATTGCATGGAATCTTTCCTCTCAGGCTATCTCCAACATTTTAGGCCTCTTTCCAGACAGTCAACCGTGGGTCCTTCTTCTGAGATGCTGACAATCATACCTGGGTACTTTCCACCATTAAAATAAAATGATAAAATCCTCGACAGCATAATCATCAAGTTTTAATTTTTGTGGTAAGATTGTTGTTCTCAGAAAATGTTTAATTTTACTGTTCAGACTCTAGTAGTAAGTCAAAATCTTCAATGATCTCTTCACTGGAAGACTCAGATATAAGCCTTTTTCTTTTAAACGAAAGTGGAGGTTTTAAAGAACCGGCAGGAATTTCTGAAGCTGTTTTGTCCTCAAGGCAAATTCTTTTACCAGTTGATATCTGCACTTTTCCTCAAATTTTCTTAGGACCTTCAATTCCGAGAAAATTTGACTATTTTTTTTTTTCTCTAATTGCTTCAAAAAGCATCTCCGACATAACTTTTATCTGAACCACTTAGGTTCTGAGGCAAACGGTCAAGTAGCATGTTTCGATCAAGGAGATGAATTCCACATTTTTTGAATCCAGCCTTTAAGTTTTCGTCAACATTTTCCTTCAAATTGTTCATCAACTCCTTTAACAAAGCAGAAAAGACATCCTTAAAAATTGTGGGGAATTTTGAACCCGACTTTGACTCCTACTTTGCTAAGATGCCACGCCATATCTTTTCATGAACCCAAAAAAAGCCACATACAAAGGTTGTGTGAGATGTGTTGTTCACATAATTCTAAGACTCAGGTGCTGATATGTGATGATAAATTGTCACCAATCAGTACCAAGGGTCCAGCCTGATTTTTTGACAGATCTTAAAAAGAAGGTTTCAAACTGGACATCAAAAGTTATTGCAACGAACCAGTCACTTTTAAAACGATTGTAACGAGCATTTTGTGAACCATTTTCAGTCCAGGTCCTCCATATATGGTCCACCCTGTAGACAATATATGTCGCAAGACCCCTGCCTTTGGCATTCCTACAAAACATTAGAGAAGTAGAGCTCTTACTGTAATTACATATCTTTTCAACATATTTATTGATTCGCTTGCACAGGACTTTTTTTATTGCCAGAATCATTACTCAGGCTTGTTTCGTCACAGTTCCAAATGCAAGATGGAGATACATCCTTTAAAACGAACCTCAACTTGTTCATGTAATCATTAAGTTCAGCTTCACCGAAGTTAGTGCGCACTTTCTTAATATTAGCATTGGTTCTGACCATTGATCTCTATAGTATAACTGGATGGACATACACATACACATTGCTAAGGACAAAATCATGACGCTCAAGTTTATCGTCTACTACACTGTGGGGTGACAGATTTTACGGTTTCTTTCAATGATCTTATGCGAAAACATGTTTCTGATGAATAAAAGTGCTTATTAATTTTAAGGGCCTGTTTATAATATTAAAGCTAGATAAATTCTGCATTATGCATAGAGGGGGGATATTGGTGGCTCAAACCCCTCCCCACCCAAAATGTGATAACAAATATCAATACAGTAATAATATTGCCTTATTATGGTTCAACCAAAACAATAAAATACCGATTTTTCGTTTGTCACCACCATAATAATTTTCAAGTACTTTTAAAAAAATAGTTTGTGATTGTGTTCATTGGTCAGGCAACAAATCTGGGTATACTTTGGCAAAATACTGAAAAAGGTAATAGAAAGTATTGGTGAATGTGAGGATAAATGTGGAAGCAGATAAGTCTTTTAGAATAATAAACAACAAGACCTTTAATCTAGAAACTATTTAAGAGTAATTCTGAGAAAACTTCTCACCGGAAACTAGTTCGTTGTATGAAAAATTAATATATACAATCCAAGCTAATTTGAATGGTTATTTTCTCGACCACTCATCTCGAATACGAACGATTTTAGTTCAGGAATACAAAAATGTTTTCTCCATGTTTTTGAAGCGTTCGAGAAGGCTAGTATCGAGTTCAAAACGAGAAAGCTTGGGAATAGCGGTCCAGATCTGGCCAATTCCAGTTCTGGCATTTTTCCACACGGAAACTCACCCTTTTTAATACTTCTGTGTCTCTTAGGTATAAGAGTAATTTTGGTGAGTGTTGGCGGAAACTTATTTGTGTAGGGTGGAGGGAACAACTGACTAAAAAGAGTCTAGAGGGACTTGACCTTACCCCCCCATTTCTAGAGATCTCTGAGAACGCTCCCCTGGCAAACGCTCGACAATGATGTCTTTAAGTTATTGGAATGCTCCAAACCTATAATTTGTTTGAAAATAATTGGTTTCTAGAATCAATTAGAAGAGATATTAAGTCAAAATTCTTTTTAAATTTGATACCCCTAGAAGATAATTAGAACTATTCTCACCTTACTTTTTAAATTTTAATTTGATGCTTGAAGAAGTTATTTGAAGTTTGTTTTTAATTTTATTATATTAGAAAGTAAAAAGGGGAACGAAATAAATCAAGAGGTGGGCAAATTGTTTTTCCTGGGGGAAAAATGATTTTCAATAAGCAGAGCCCCCTTTCTCCTAAAATATACCTACCTTGGTTATTCCATTACTTATACTTTAGGCTTATTTTTATAAACGTGCTTTATGTAAACTATCCGACTTGAAGTGAGCAAAGTGCCAAGTAAGTTTATAAATGTCAGGCCAATTTATGGCATTTAAAAGTGCTTAATTTCTGGCTTTGTTTACCATCAACTAAACTTCAAAGAGCTACTGGAGACATTTAATATTAGTAATTAATTTTCTTTCCTCATGCCGATTGCGATGCTGTTCCCCCCCCTCGCCACACCTGAAATTTTGGTAAGGCTTTGGCTTTGATCGGAGTATTTACTATTATATTAATGGCAATAATAAGTTTAATTATGATCAGTCAAATAGCTTACTAAATGAAGTGTGGCAAGATTACAACAACAATAGTAATAATATTTACTATAGAGGAATACATTATATTATTGCTTTTGAAATCTTAATTTAACTATTCTGACTAATAGAAAACCCTCTTTTGTAGGATTCCCACAATGGTATATTACTCTTTGACATTGTTCCTGGGGACAGCTTACTTTTGCGATTGGAAATATATATGTCAATTAATTCCCTTCTACAGTGGTAAGTATAATGTGCAGGAACCACCAAAAAATCTAAATATTGAGGATGAGACCGAGCAAGATCTTTCCATGGACTTAGAAAACGAAGTGGTTGAATATTCTGGAGTCTTGAGTGAGCAAACACCAAAGGTTGAACAATTTGAAGAAGTTTCTGATGAAAAATAAAAATATTTACATAAGATCAGGATATTGCCAAGCAAAGATCAAGAGTTGAATAAGAAACGATCATGGCACTGATGTAGTGAAAAATAATTTTCCTGATAACCATAAAAATAAAATGTAGATTTTGAATTAAACTATATAGTTTGTAGCTCATTTGAAGTTGTTTTACTTTTTATTATTAATAAATAATATTTAGAGTGTGCTATGAATGTATAAAATCGTTTTGATCATTGCTTTATTAAAGCTGAATATTACAAGTCCAGCTTAAAATCGCTTACACACGTCTGCATAAACAATTTTTTCTTTCTTTAAGAAATCTGCTTAGTGTCTTTCAAGCCCAAGTTGTTAGTTTTTCCTAACAGGGTTTTGAAACCACCCAACAAAACATATTTCCACCGATGTCGTCTTACAATTGTACAATACCATATTTCCTAAGGTATGAAAAAATGTATTTTTGTGTATATTGTTACCTTAATTAAAACACTTAGAGGTTTCAAGAAAAGGGGTCGTCGTGACACTGATGGAGCTATATGAGGGAAAGGAAGATTCTTCTTTATTCCCGTAAGTGGAATGTTTAAGAGTGGTGCCTAAATTTATGTTATAATTTCTTTGACACAGTTTAGTTTATTTATTAGATTCTGTCATTTAGAAAAAAATGTCTGCGATGTACCGTACATTTGCTTTGAAAATTTAGTTACAGTAATCCTTTTTCCATATGGTCAATTTTGAGTTTTACAAATTTTTTCAGTGTCTATTTGTGTTTATTGACGAAGTTATAGTAACTAATCACACATTAATTTTTATTTCTTACCGGTAAATTAAATTAAAAGTGGGAATGTAGGGGACGCGAGAAAAGGTGTGGTTTTTGGAAGTTTTTCTAACAACACTTTTTTTTGTCAAAAAAAATTGTTCTAGTAGAAACATAGTAGGTGTGCCACTCAAAAGATTTATAGCTTTACCACATCGGTACTTCATGCGTGCTTATAAGCACATGTCACATTACTCTAACAAGATGTGGAAACAAAATAAATTACTTAACGTGGTGGCTTGCTTGCTTTTGTCCTTAAAAATAATTCAAAAGCAGATTTTCTTGTCTTTATTTTTGACAACTAATCTTGAATAATATTATAATTAGTAGAGTCGTATATTTTTTTAAATCGGTAAAGTTCTGCAAGCTTATAGTTATCTGATATATTTTTTGCTTTGTAAATTAATTCAACTATCATCAATATTTTAATTAAATATCTATTGATTCTATTTAAAAGATTTTATTTTTTCATAAAATTTCAGTCATTTAATGGTTTTTTATTTGGAGAAAATTACTTATTTCTTATTTTGTAACTTAAATATATCGTTTCATATAGCTTCTCTTTTACCCATACAGATTTTATATACTTTTTATTCAAACTTCTAAAATAAATTATTTTTTCTAAGTTGTACATATTACATTACCATCTTACAACCCCGATAAAATGATCACGTACACAATCTTTGTATTTTGGCTTTGTTATCCATCCGGTCATTCAACAGTATCTATACTTAAATTATGACCAGTGTAATAAAATATATCTATCTTTTAATAAATTTATTACTACGCCCTTTCAAGTATCAAGTTTTTAAGATCATGTTGGCTGTTTTGTCATATTTAATGATTGTTATCATGTAATGGCGTCAATACTTTTTATCAGAGTTTCTTAATTTTCAACATGAATGTTGATGCAGATAATCCTCTCCACTTTTCAGAAATATGCCGGCTTTGTTTATCCAAAGAAGATATGATGACACCGATTTTTGAAGAAGATGATAAAACGAAAAAAGATATGCCTTCACTGGCAACGAGGATTTTGATGTGTGCATCTCTCCAGGTTGGTGTAGCACAATAGAAGCTAATCGATGACATCAAAGCATTAAATGCCAGATTCCAATTTCTTACTATTTATACTTTTTCTTAACAAAACATTTCAACTCATTCTCACTCCTTGTAGTTAATTAACATTCTACTTAACAAATGTGAATTGTGCACTGTTGCCAGATTTATCTAGGACTGTTAAAAAGTCCTTTGCTGATGAAATCTTATGTACAATACAAACAGTTTTATTGGGAATTGTGCGCGCCGAAGCCGAAACTCTTTGATTTTTTTTCTCCATCTTACAATGATAAATTTTATATTTTTTAGCATTTATTCACACAATATAATCAAATTTCTAATTATAGTAAAATTATTGTAGAATCATTCTAGGCCTATATAATTAAAAATAAATAAAGTCAAGTAAACTCAACTAATTTGAGTTGTTTACAAAATGCTATAGGCCTATTCTAATCCAATGGGAATTTAACATATTTATTAATAAGCTACGCATTAACCATTTACAAGTGCAACAATTTCCTTATAGGCCTATGTAGGCCTAACAAGTTTAATAAGTATTGTTTTATTATTTTAATCAAAAACACCTTTCATGTGTTTATAAAAAAAATTAAATCTGGTTTTTAAAATATTTTATGAGAAGGAATTGAATCATTAGGATAGCTTCTATTCATAGGACTGTGCATCTAAACAGGGTGAATGTATATGTGAGCATGTTTGTAAATATATTGCAACATATTTAAGAATCCTGAAATTTAATGAAAAATGTATCAAATTGGCGTATGAAAGATTGGTTTTTGTTAATTTAGGTCTAGTTAGTAGTTAGGTCTACTTTATAATAATAAAACTGCTAACTATCTCGTAGTACATAATACTTTTTGATGCCATGTTTTGACATTATTTTGAATGTTTACACTCATAAGGGCCTATTAACATACTTCTGGGAATCAGGTAAACTTTTTTTTAAATATTTCTAAACAATATAGAATTATTTTCCAATATTAATCTTATTATCATTAGAAATGTGCTTGTATTGTGTGTATAGATGGTTGAAATATAAAATTTATCATATAGGGTCTATGATATAAAACAATCAAAGAATTCCTTCCTCGGTGCATTTTCCCCATTTTATTTACACAACTATACTGGCTCATTATTCTAATGTTATTTACTATACATATTTATCCTACAATTATGTTCATTCCGCTTGTTTATTAATGTAACATAAACATTGGTTTTACACCGTAACGTTTTGTTTGCTTTTCCCCCCTTTATATTTTAGGCTCGCATCTGTTTTCTAAAATAGCTTAGTTACACGGTCTGATTTTTATAATATTGTGGTCTTTGATTTTATTGGTAACTTAGGTAGGCCTAGGCTATTAGTGGCTCGGGGGATGGTACCTATAATCTGTACCATTTTCAACCTTTTTTATTTTTTTTAAACTAACAAACTATTGATATTTGCCGGACATTTTTTCGAGATGAAAAATATCAGAATCAAATACAAAGATTTTTTTAACTCTAAAATTATGGAATACATAAGATAATGATTCACTCGGTGACCTTTCAGCCATATTCTTTAACGTGGCTTTGAAAGGTAGAAAGTTGAGATTTCACTTATTATGTCCATCCACATAGCGGATAAAAATATAAGAACTATAATAGGGCCTTACATATTGGTTAACCTTTGGGCATATGTTCTTTCTAATAAAAAAAAATCCAAATCCTTTCATTAATGGCTGTTCTCACACACACACACACACGCACGCACACACACACACACACACAGCACACCTTAGACTAAAATGAAAACTAAATTAATCATCTTTACAAAAAACATAAACCATCTGCAATGACCCCACATTAAAACTAAACGAACAAGCCATTCAAAAAGCTGCAAAAAATATAATTATTATATTAATGATGTTATGGAAATATTGAGTTAACAAAGTTTTCACTAGGTAGGGGCCTACCGTCAAATGGGGTGAAGGTGAGCACTTTTCAACTTTAAATAGCTTTAAACAATACCAATTATTGAAAAAAAATGATAACGAGTCTTGGTCTCAAATATATAAAAACTTCCCTTAGCTATTTTTAGGTTGGTACATGATGACCAAACATTGATTTTATTTTATAAAAGATGTTTGATAAGTATTGGGGTGAAGTTGACACATGGATAAGTTGGTTGCAAACACTCTTTATATAACAGGATTTCTTAATAATTTTTTTTACAAATATATATGTATTAATTGTGAAATTAAAATATAAAACACTAAAAGATTAACTTACTAAAGAATAGAACTTACTCAATTTATTAGACCGTTTATGACCTGTTTTTAGACACAGGTTTATTCAGCAGGAACACTTTCATCTAAAATGTAGTGTCCCCCGTTGTTAAGTTTATAACTAGGCAATAAATACTTGCCCCACTTTGCATATGCCAACAAAGATTGAGCTATCCGAGTCTCTTCCATATTGGAAATAAATATTTGGCCACAATGTTTTTTTTCCCCCTTTTTGGCCATGTACACGATTCTCAAATGTTCCTTTGGGTATATTATATGTTTTAGATGCCACTTTACCCTATTTGACGGTATGTCTATTAAAATACCAACTTTCCTAACCTAACTAAACCTAGGCTTTCATGTGTTAATTAATTCAAATTTTAATTTTTTTTCAAACAATTGCGGATGGTACATCTAATGATGTCATATCCATTTTAGTGCGCAGGATCATGAGTTTAGCACACAGAATCTTGGGTAAGTAACACATCATTGTCAAGTTTTACATTCCGAAAGTGTTTTGGGTGAGTTGTTGTTAAGTTTTGTTTGGATGAAATATTTATTAAAAGTTTTCAAAATTTATAAATCTTGGTGTCATTTGATTTTCCCTATTTTTGTCTAAAAGTATTCATAAACTATTGAAATATTTTACCATAACAAAGATAAAGAGCCTAATATGGGATGGATGGGGCAGATCATCACCCATTATTATCATCATTATTTCACATCCACCCATCCATTCGTATCTCCTACCAAGATAATTCTTTCACCCTGTTATCATGCATTCAATACTTTATCCATTCTCACATTCACTTCTTAACTCCCTCACCTGAGCATAACCAGCAACCAACATAATTCTATGAATGCTTATTTTCATACATACCCATTAAAGTCTAGGTGATAACAACTCAAACCTTCTCACAAACAGCTTAGCTCTTGGGCTTGGGATTAAACCTATTCTCTTACTTCCTCCATAGCCATTCATCCACACCTGACCACAGTGCCAGGCTACCATCGTTCATCAAACCATCCTTCTATTTCTCCTTGGTTTCACTTACACACAGAATATCAATGTTGCTTCCAATCAGTGCCTCTAACAGGTCATTATCATACACTTCTCTCAAATTCCAAGTTCCAATAGTCTTATGTTCTCGCCAGACTGTCAACAAATTGACTCTTAAGTTTTAACCTCGGCTGCCCATCATAGCTTTGGCCATCCTAGGCTAATATTGTACAGTTTCTTTTAGTAATCATTTTAGAGTAGACCCGGTTACTAACCTTGATTGTACCCACACCAATGACAGTATTCACTGCTTACTCATCGGTGTTGGCACATTCTAGCCAGTATACCACAAGTACAACTATTGTTTAGTCCTATCCCGGGGACGCTTGCACTGTCCCTACAAACCAGCAGTATCCCTACTATAGAGACTGCCTTGCCGACAGTTATATCGTTGCCGGTGTCACTACCACAAGGAGGTAAGGCGATGAACCGGCGTACCAGGACACTTGGTTTGGTTTGGTTTAATACATTTATTCTAATTTATTTAATATAGGCCTATTGTATATGTTATCATTAATATTTATATATAATATATATTGTATATTTTAAATTGTATTAAAAATAATATATGATATATTATATATAATTTAGATTATATAACTTAAACATTATAGAAATGATATATATTTTATAAATAATATAAATAATAATATTTTATAATACAATAAATAGTATAATACTACCTCTGATTGTGCTGATAGTGTACAGAAAGGTATTGGCCTATTTTCAGAAGAATTTCAACTGCAGCTAGATCATGTTCATAAAAAATTCAACTGCTAATGGTTTTGTAGTTTTTTTGGGAGTAAATGCTACAGTAAGAAACTGATTGTTTAACTTATTTTTTTTATAGATCAAATGGACATTTGAGGGACTTCTTAGTGTGATTTGTCATTTTGTTTATATTTGCCTATTTGTAATGTTTATTGCAAAACTTGCACATAACTCCTTTGTCTTTGTTCTTGAAAAAGTTTCATACAGGGCCTTTCTTATCTTCCATTTTTAAGTTTAAATAATGGTATTAACCTTTTTATCAATCTCTTAAATGTTCAAACTGCATCTGAAACTCACCCTCAACACTACTTTTAAGAAAGGGATTAACATGTCCACCTCAGTGTTGCCAGGTCTAAAATCATGAATTTTCCTGAAACTTTTATAAAACTTCCTTCTTTCTACTATAATTTCCCTGCTTTTTCCCTTAAAAAAAAATGAAATAAGTAATTTTAAAAACAATTTAAATTTGATTATAAAGTTATGTAATTTATATTTCTAACAACAATTAGTGATACAATGTTATTGCTAGAAATAAGATTATATTTTTTCGAAAATACCCATGTTGTGGGTGGGTATTTAAGAAATGGGTAAACACTCAGGTAAATAGCCATTTATATTTACCCAATCCACATCACTGCTCAGTATACCTGACAAGGATTTTACCCCCAATATCCCTGTCATGGGTATTCCAGTTTATTGCAAGACCATTCAACCATCAAAGTGGATAATTTTAATATTTCTTTCTAGGTTTTTGGTATTAGAAAAATTCACAGTCATGGGATATTGCTCAACCAGGGATATTGCTCAACCATTATGTGTAGGTCTGATAACTCCTTAGCTCGTAATAATCAGGGCTCTGGAGTCATTACGCCAAGCCCTTAACTCCGACTCCTCTATTTTTGAACTGTCTGACTCAAGACTGCTTGAGAAATGGCTAATGTATATTAAGGCCCTTGGCACTGTTGAGTGCAAGTATAAAACCTATTTTGTGGAATGGTGGGCGGGAGGGTGAAAGGCGTGGTGTGGCTTCACAACCGACCAAAGTATCCTTCTGCGCCAACAAGAACAGATGGATCACGGAAACCGTAGATGGCGCTAGCTTCCAGACAAGTCTTGCGGAAAAATCATACGTTTGGAAATATCAGTTCTCTCTATAACGATTGAAATTTTTATATTGATAGTTTCAACACCCCTTCTAAGATAATGTATCGATGTTTATTAATTGTTACATTTTCTTATTTTTTGTTATAAAGCTGGCAAATTTCTATTAAAAAATGTCAATTTTATCAATATTTGATCACTTAAAATTATAGATGGAGTGTGTATATAAAAAGTATTTAACTTAATCAAAATGCTTTTATTCTTGAAGATAACCCTTTGTTCCAATGGCTCTGTATTTCCACGCCAAATGAAAAGGGCCAGTCACCTTAACTAGCAATAGCAAATTTACCGCAGTAAAATGCTCCAATACAAATTACTTCATGGGAAGCTTATTTGGTATTGGAATGTATATTCAAATAAATTTGTCCATCCAAATTACAAACATTGGTCCTACATAATGAATAAAAGTATAAAATGTTGTTATAATACTATAAGTTTTTATTTTGAAGCCAGAGTCGCTACATTTTTACTGATTCCCACTCTATGAATCTCACTTCACAACCTCCTGGTAATAATTAATATATCTATCATCAACCTAACTAAACCTAATCTTCCTTGTGTTAATAATAGCTATGCATTATATAATTTTGATTAAGTTGAAATGGGTATTATTGTTAAAATAAATCGTTTAAATATATATTTTAATGAGAAGAAATGGACTCTTATGGTATGTTTGTGAATTGAATGACGTGTTTACGAATACAGTATTTTATGGCAAAATATGTTAGGAAAAACATTTTCTTGCCTCATGGAAGTTGAGGTTTTTTTTAAAGTTGGGAGAGTTAATAATAATAATAAACATATTTAGACTCTATTGAAACATACTAAAATATTTTTGCTGTCATGTTGGGATCCTTTAATCCTTTAAATATTTAAATTTCTCTCTGATTTAGGTGAGTATCTTTTAAATATTTTAACACTTTATAACCTAGCTACAATTACCTCCAGGCCTCTACCGTGGTTCGGATTCCACGTTAAACTGTAGGTCCTCCATTTCATCCCATAATCACCTTACCATTACACATTA
>CABFWB010000527.1:11437-21445 GCA_902151455.1 Timema bartmani
TAGCCGACGATTTCTGCTAAGTCCATCATAGACTCTGCCTTAAAATATGAGTGAAGAATGACCCAGGTCACGAGACGAATCCTGGATAGCTCAGTGGTAGAGCATTGGCGTACTAAGCCAGAGGTCCCGGGTTCGATTCCCGTGTCCAGGTGTCATTTTTCAATTTTCAGAATATGATATCTAGGTGGAGTAATCCCCACTAATAAGCATAAATAATAGCTCTGGCTATTAATTCTTAATATGTTTGGTAAAGACAACGCAAGGTGTGCTGTAACTTGTTCGGTGGAAGAGTGACCCATATCTCAATCTGTAATTATAAACATGCTTTTCTATTAAAACAAAAATAACGTTTTTCATCATCGCATCTTACTAACTATTCAGATTATATACATATATGATAAGTACTCTAATGGGGTAGAGATGAGGAAGGAAGCATTTTTATAGGTAATCTACTCATATTTACCTGGAAGGAGAGTGGGTAATCATTTAGGAAAAAACACCTTCAATGGACCCAACCGGGAATAGAACTCCGATCTCCCCATCATGGACAATCCATTCAGATAGTGAAAAGTTAAAGCGTGCGGCCACTGCTGCGTTATATTTCATTTCAAGTTATAAATACAGATATTTTGTTTTTCGATTTATTTTGTTCATAGAAATGAAGGCGTTATTTTTTTTTTCTTTCAGGTCTTCCTTTCTTTTCCCGCTTTCGGTTAATTTCCTCAACGACTAGGCTAGCTCTGCGTCAAGGTATAGGAGGGTTAATCCGGCTTTAGGCGCGCGTCTGCTCCGCTCATATGTGCTCGCCCACGACGCTAATTTCCGCCTCCTCGACGTGCGATGGAGGAGTTTCGTATTTCCTGCTGAATCTTCTACCCCCTCATCCCTTCACCCAGGACGACTAGTTCTGGTGGAGGCGTTAGCAGAGCTGCGTCTTCTGTTGCGATGAGCTGACGAGTTGGTCGGACACTCTTTGACCCACTTACTCGCATGCGATGATGACCTCAGGATTCATTTTATAGGAGGTAAGAGGGTAAGAAAGGAACGGGTATCACTAAAGGGGAGGTGGGGTAATGTAGGCTAAGGCCATTTTTTTTGCCGTTTTTACAGCAAAAACTATTTTTTCGGGCACAATAAATAAAATATTTCTTCATTAGAGGCGTTAAAAGTTTGATTTTTTTCCCCTCTAGTCATTGCATCAGTTTTTGAATATTTGTCTTGGAAAATCCTGGAATTTGATAAACTTTTTTTTCTCTTCATTTAAGAATAATTATTATCAAGAAAAAGTAAATTTAAAAATTTCATTTTTAAACTTATTGTTTCTTAGAATTATTAGTTATAACCATCCTTATTAAAATAAAATTTATTCTTGATAAGAATTAATTTAAGAATTTTTTTTTTTTCCTTATTCGAATGCCAATTTACTCGGAAAAAAATATTCAAGAACTGTTGATACTACTTTGTGTACAAAACTAAACTAAACGTCTCTGAAGAAACATTTTATTTATTTTGGACCGCATTGTAGATGTACACATTATTCTATAAAACTTCAAATGAAGAAAGGAAACTTTGAAAAGCTATACAGCAAAGAAGAGTTAACATGGTAGGACATATAATGAGATATGATAGTTTGATGAAGATGGTTATAGAGAAGGAGATGTGTAATGTAAAGATTCAAGAGAGAGACCAAAACTGGAGTACATGAATTAGATAGCAGACAATGTTGTCAGAAGAAGTTACAAAGATGTAAAAAAAAAAAGCCCTGGATAGGCAAAAGTGGAGGAAGCTAAAGCAAAACAATCGCGAAACTGATGATCAATTAATGATGATGATGATGATAAAAAGTGCAATAATGCCTTAATTATCTCGTACTCTTTTCATACCACCTTAAACGCTCTCTGCTATACCATTTTAAACTCTCTTTTTTAGACACATAAAACGTAAAGATTCGTCATAATATTTAGTCTGGCCATTTTCACGATTACAATATATTATAAAGTAAAACTAAACATTTTACCAAAGTAAAATATGATTGTAATTATATTTTACCAAAGTAAAATATGATTGTAATTAGTTTTCCAATTAATTTTCACACCAGTCGGGTTGGGAAAGCATGGTTCCTTTCTGTTCCTCCCTTGTGCATGTGCTGCAACCCCACCTTTCCTGAGAACCTTGTTTCGATTCGAGGAGGTTATGTATAACTTGATTTAATATTCATATGTGACTTCGTTTGACTAACCAGATATTCATAAAGTTCGCACCACTGGAAAATTAGAAATTAACGGGTCACTATTCTGATTTACTTAGACACGAAGGCTGGGGACTAAAACCTTGTTAGGATGCCTATTATATAATTATATCATAACTTATGGACCCAACAGAAGAATATCTCGCTAAATAAGTTTTTTTAGAACATCGTCTTAGTACCCGTTTGCACTATGTTTTAATTACACTTATGTTCAATGGATTAGGGTGGTTAAATTTAGAGTAACTGTACTAATTACATTGGCGCTTAAGGGAATAGGAAGGTTGAATTTAGAGGAACTATGAACTAATTACACTTATGTTTAAGTGATTAGGAAGATTGAAGTTAGAGTAATTATGTTATAATTACACTTATGTTTAAGTGATTAGGAAGATTGAAGTTAGAGTAATTATGTTCTGATTACACTTATGTTTAAGGGATTAGGAAGGTTGAATTTAGAATAAGTATGAACTAATTACACTTACGTTTAAGTGATTAGGAGGGTTGAATTTAGAGTAAGTGTACCCACATTTACGTAGATGAAGTGTATAAAACCATTTAAGATAAATCACACTCAGCACATCCGGCTGGGATCGAACCCGGATCTTCCAGTCTATCGTAAGAGTGATGCCTTAGGCCATTTGACTACTGAGGCAGGCTAATTTACGATTGATTAAACAGCTATAATTATATTTTTAGCAGCGTACTTATTACTGTACACGTATTTATTTTACTACCGTATATTACTACCCGTTTGGGTCATAAGCATACCCCGATCTCCCCATCATAAGCAGTCTTGTATATTGCGAGAGTGGCGCCTTAGACCATGCGGCCACCGAAGCGTGTCTCACTATTATAGATTCCCGTATCGGTAGGAAAGTGTTCTAAATGTCCTGCTCTCGTATTGTCTGACGGGGAGGTCGGTGTTCGAATCCTATTGGATATACTTTGGGTGGTATTTTCTAAATGTTTCCTTACTCTATCTTCACACAAATTCGTGTAAATTTTCTCTAAATTTTAACTTCCTCGTCCTTACCACATTTGCGTAGCTAACATAATAGCGTATAATCATAGTTAACATAATATCGTAAATCATAAGGTTGCTAAGCCTAGTATAAAAACAAAATGCTGCTACTACCAATACTTTAACCCAACCAATCAAGTTTGTCATATGACTGAAATAAAATGCATTCACTGTGAACGCAAATATAAAGGACGTATAAAGAATGTGTATTATTTTTAAAAATTATTTTTATCACCGCGTCCTACCACCCGTTCTGGTTATACGCTTATGTACTAGCAAACACTAGTGGTTTTAGGGATGAAGAAGATTATATTTATAGGAAGTGTACCCACATTCGCGTGGAGGGAGAGTGAAAAACTATTTTGGAAAAAAACACCCTCAGTACACCCAACCAAGATTCGAACCTTGATCTCCCCATCATCGGTGATTTAGTCTACTGCGAGAGTAGCGCCTTAGACCATGTGACCACAGAAGTTGTTAGTGTATCAGAAATTTGCTAATTTAACATATTCAAACTCCCAATATACAATAAACAAAATTTTGGAGTTTAATTTGATTTTAATTCCATTATTCCACCAAAACAGCCCAACATACCCTTTTAAAAAAAATTAATAATGAGTGTAGAATAATTCGGTTATAGTAATGAGTCATTGCACGCCGGAATATATTTGTTACTTTGTCGTGTTGGGGAAATTACGAAATAATTTCACAGTCAAACTTTTGCGTTTTAGGTTATAATGTCATTTGGTTGTCTGTTTCAAGTCCCGCTTGTTTTATCGTAGACTAACATTGTTTTAGAATACGTGTTGGTATTGTCCTGAGCCACTGTTCAATTATTGATGTTTGACCATAATTATAATTAAAAACACTAGAATAAAAAAAATGAGTGGAATATATTAACAAATATATATATTTAAAAAACCACAATTCACAGTTAAAATCATAAACATCAAGTTGTCGTCAACAGTAAAAGAGGAAATAGTCCAAACGTGTTTAAAATGTTTTAAACTTATTAAATAACTAATATTTTCTCTTTTATTAAATGTAACATTTTTTTTAAGAACTTTATAGACTTATAAACATTTCAATCAAGTCTGGACTATTTCCTTTTTATATTATCAACTTTATGATTTAAACTGTCAACTATTCTTTCGTTTCAATGTAACTATATTTATTAATCTATTACATTCACTTAAACTATAACCGACCTCGTGGTTTCATGTGCATTTTACCTGGCTTCAAACGAGCCTAGAGGTTCCGGGCTCGATTCCCGCCCGGTACCTTGGGATATTTTTCCGGAAAGGGGAATCACCTCAACGATCACCAGGGTTTGGTTAATTAAGCTTAAGTTAGGTTGTGTTTCTGCTGGCTCCACATCCTCATAAACACCATCACCATCACCATCACCCTCACCTCATCTCATCGGGACATACGATTAGTATATTCGGACGTCCCCTGGGCAAAGATACATTAGTACTGGTTCACAAACTGGGCTACGAATGATAAAGCCCAGACGCGAAATATTATTATTATAGTTTTTATTGTAACATTTATGTTTTTAATTCTAATAATTGTCAAAAATCTAGCATTGTTTTGATAGTAGTATAGTGTAATAATACTCTTTCTGTTTTTGTATAAATAATAATGTATACATAATACATATTACCTAAATTAATATACAACTGAGGACTGACAGTACCTTGGTGTTGTATGGTCTTCTGCCAGCCAATGGGGTGACCTTCCTGGACCAGGACCTTTGCACCCTGCACCTCTACGTCATGTCGATACTTCACAACCTGTTGTGCTCTGAATACCACCGGAACTCAACTCAGCTTATCGATCATCCATCTGAACATAGCCACTACTTCGAGAAGGAGTAATATCTGCTGAACAAATCAACCTCTTTGATATTAACTCTCCGACTTATTAATGTACAATGTTTGACTCTAATAAATAAACCAAATAATGGGGCGAAATTAGTTCCGGCCCTCTCTCCGAATTTACGAATGTGCTCCCGGAGTCCGGACTTTGCCAGCCTTCAGTTCCCGCCACGCAGTTCACTATAAAAGTGGTAGATGGGTTAGGTTCTGGACTCCGTCATGGTTGGGTGAGGGAGTCAAGACTTTGAGGTAATAACCCACCGACGAACCGCGATGGTCCGTCTGACGAACCTCTGCGGAAAACAATATATAAGGCGGGGGAGTGCTGAGTTCGGGACTTATTCAGAGGTAGACAACCAACAACAGCTCCCAATTCCCAAGGAGGTCATATTTGAGTTAAAAATAGTATAGGTAAAGACTCATATTTACTGACTTAGGATCACTAAATCAGTAGACACCTCGTAGACGGAGCTGGCCCATAGCCAATCACCCCTTTCTGAAGGCGCATCTTCCGTATTGGAAAATAAAACTCATTGGACTCCGACATAGCTTGCAGTTTGCCACTGGAACTATGGTCAACATCTGACACCCTTCCCGATCCATGTCTGGGAATCGTGACAAGACAGGCTTAAACTCAACCCAGAGAATTATTCAAACATCGAACAATGAAGCCAATCCCGACTTGCCGCAAGACAACAAGCAAGACGACTCTTCTAACATGATCATCGAAGAATTCGTTAAGATCACCACAGACTCCGTCATGACTTGCATGGACCTTCGATATATAGTAGTGTCCTCCGGATCTTTGTACAGGCTGGAGCTATTCAGGAAACAGTCCAACCGATCCTAGCAGTGGCTCCTCCGGACCTGCACTTTCCTGTCCTGTCTAGCCCAGCGGCAGTCTTCGAGCGTCCTCGACCCCTCAAGCAACCACTCTTAAAGGTGGATGACGCAGCCATTCTTTGAGTTACCCTGGGACTAAAAGGCAAACTTCTGGAAATACCACCGGGCCACTAAATATAATATATACAAATCTATATGTTGAAATATTTTATATTTAGTGAGATATTTAAAATCTGGTTACTATTTATCCAAATTTTCTTCTTCCTTCAAAATGTTTTGAAGATGCGAAGGTCTTTGTCGGGGTATTGAATTTGAAGTCAAGGAAACCTGAACTTCGACATTTCGACGCTTCGAGCACCCCATATAGATTATAGTTTTTTTGGAAAATATATCAATAATCTTTCGTCACACACCTAATGCATATTTTGGCACATTAAAAAAACTCGACAGTTTACGTGATTCATTGATTTCAAATAAAACAATATTTAGGTTATTACGTTTTAACTGTTATCTACTTGTGGGGGAATGTAAATAAATACATCATCAACGTTTAGTGTGATTTATTCCAATCGGTGAAAAAATTACACTTTATTGATAAAATGACAAACTAGTTGATTATTTGTTTAATGTAGGTAACAGTTTTCAACAGTATTTGTATGCAAAAATGATCCTGCGTGTATATATTTGTCGTTGGAATTGTGCATTCAAGTTTTAGTTAATTTTATTTATGTATAAAGAGATAAAACTAGTCTACATATATAAATCGATGCTCTTTCAGGATTCTTCATCCCGCCAAACGATAACCTAGAGAACTGAAATTTGGTATAAACGCTATGGGGGGAAAAAAATTCAAAATGGTGGATGCAACTTACAAATTGATTCTTAGAAAGCTGAAATTCGATATGGCTGTTATAGAGGATGCCATCTTTATGAGACAAATGCGAAACTTTGAAAATCCAAAATGACGAACGCAACGTACAGATTAGTTTACAGAGGGCTTAAATTTGGTGTGGACGCTATAGAGCATTCCACCCTTATGAGCCAAATCCAAAACCCTAAAAATTCAATATGGCGGAGAATAACCTGGAAGAGCTTTGGACACAAATCTCGCTATATTTTTTTTTATGAAATTCTAAAAAATAGATTTAAAAAAATCTGACAGGGAACAGACTTCGTGAGATCCGAAATCACGCTTACCTCTTTTATTAAAAATAAAGTTAAAAGGGATTTAAGGAATGAGAGATGTTCCAATTGATGTTGATAACTTCATTATTTCGATTAATAATCATTTTTAGGTTTGGCTACCTTTACTGGTACATTAATACTTTGTGGATATTACTTTATAATACAAAAATAGATAATTTTTCCAAAACTCAAAAATATTTGATCTAAAAAAACATATTTACCTCAATTTTAACGCCACAAACTATTTTCGAGTAAATAGCGTCTTACTATGAAAACTGTATTCTAACATACCTGAATCAATTTTCGGCTATCGCATATTTTTCCATACGCACTGAATACAGAGGGACTAAAATGTTGTTCAATCACTTCTATTTCTTGAAAACTCAACCCGATATTTTTTTAATTTTTACGTTTACCTACACTAGCTCCCAGCGTGGAGAGCCGAATCTCTCTCGTACTATCCGTTTCAAAAGGTTTTGCCGCCCCCTCACCCCCGGCTTCCCTAGTTCTGTATACCTGTAATTACTACGTTATATCGTGTTCCTCGAAACTGTTGGCTTCTCGACGACGTTAGATTTGTTTGACGGGTGTCGATCTTTGTAAAGTCAACAGTGGGAGGGATTGACGCCTCCCCCCNGTCTGGGTAAGTTTGCTCTGATCCTGAACAAACATTGACAAGAAACACCCGTTGAGGTATTAAATCCTTTTGGCTCCCCGCTTCTGCCATAGGGTATGTCTTGGCCCATGTACAGTCATCGAAAATAAAAATAATCTCTTCTTTATATCAGGAAATTAATATAGATAAATTCCTTGTACAGGTGTCCTTTTTTGATTTACGAATATAATAGAAGCCACTCGACATTGCTATGATAAAAATAGTAATGAAAATAACACGACTTTTATTTTAGTGCCGCGTCTTGCTACCCTTTAGGGTTGTACGCTTATGTACTAATTATTACGCTAGTGTGTTAGGGATGAGTCAGGTAGAATTTAGAGGAAGTGTACCCACATTTGCGTGGAGTTAGAGAGAAAAACCCTTAAAAACACCCGACTGGGATTAAAACCCCGATACTTCCGTCATTGGCCGCCCATTATTTTTGCGAGAGTGACGTCTTAGACCTGGTGTGGGCAGCCCTGTTGTCATTCGCCACAAGTGGCGAATCGGTCATAGAAGTGTGGCGGATTTAAGTATGACAGTTGCCATGGTAAGATAAACTTTTTCCTGACGGCGTGTTATGGTTGTAACTTGATATTTCCTCCATATCGTTGGGAGAATTCCGTACGTGAATAGTGTTAAGATATTCTGCAAATGTTTCTGAAACTTGTCATACAAAAGGATTATTAAATTCGAATTAAATTTTCTTTCATTTTGAATCTGGACAGTTCACATAATTTGTGTCTGAATGAGTAGTCAAAGTGTACAATTTTTTTGAATAGACGTGTACAAACAGCATGCGTTGTTTTTAATGTTCTAGTGAGCAACCTAATTTCTCAATTTTATACATGGTGTGGCGAATTTCACTTCTCATTAGCCACACCTGTGGCTACATTGAAACATTTTATTCCCACCTCTGCCTTGGACCATTCTACCACCGAAACTGGTTTTTGTTTGTTTAAATTTTTAAGAATAATAATTGGATAGGCCTATACATATTTAAAAAAAAAACACATGTATTTACTACTTAGTTTACATTTCATAGAAAACAAAGTTTAAGCTATTCCACTTTGAGGTGCATTGATATATCTTCGTGAGTGATAATTATTATTTTTAGTATAATTATTATAACTGTTATTATTATTTAATAATATTTTATTACTATTACTACTCAAAAAGGTTATTAATAGCTCAATATAATAAGTAGGAATATGGAGGGTGGATTTAGAGGAAGTGTGGCCGAATAATTGTGGATAGGAGAAGTGAAGACAACCCATCTGTCTGCTCGGCCGGGATTCGAACCTAGGGTGAACAGGTCCACCGGGACATTAAGAGATAGCCCTGCAGGCTGATTTGATTTAGGCTGTCTCACATACTACTTAAATATTACATTAAATTATATCATTGATTTTATTAAATTTTAATCAAATTTACCCGTGAATAAATATTAGGGTGCCCAGAATACATCATTTGTGAATATGTATGTACCCATATATTAGAGCTGTAGTGAATCTTAAGATTTATTTCGAATCTTGAATCCAAATTCGAATTCTTACTCTTAAAAATGAACCAGTTTGGTTAAAGTGAAAAAAAGATTAAATTTTAAAAAGGTTGTTTAATGTTTGGTGCCATTTACAAATTATATTATGTTTTTCAAGTATATTACTTCACAAACAACAAAGATACAAACATATGAATGGGTTCATATTGATAAAGTGTAAGACAGGATGTTTCACCTTAACTTTGTCAGATTAAATAAATACAATTAAATAAATAAATACTTGTTTAGTAAATTAATAATTCAATTTTGTCTATTTTCTTTTTTTGTTTGTTGTGATTTTATTTACGTCTGTATAATTCCTTTTAACAATTACTTCAATTGTTTTTGTTTTTCTAAGTCAAGGTCTTCATAATTGTTTATGAGATTTCTACGAATCTCTAATCTCTCAAATACCGTAGGATTTGAGGAATTGAATATTCAAGCGTCCCATCTATAATATATTATATACATCTATCTATTTATGTATAGGATTGACAAAGATTCCATCAGCTACCCTAGTCTGAAAGAACATAATCTGAAAACTCAACTCTTTTCCCTCCCCCTTTGTCTGTTTAATTTCTCTACTGATCAAATATTTGCGAATGTCTCGTATATCTTGCCACGGAGGGTTTGTTG
>CABFWB010000527.1:21506-31515 GCA_902151455.1 Timema bartmani
GGGGGGGGAAGAAAGAGAGGAGTGTCTTGGGGCCCTTTGGCTTATCAGCTCCCTGTCACCGACTAATGTTCCGCAAAGCTTGTCAAGCTTGAACTGACTCTCTTCAAGGGGGTGTGGTGAGGAGCGATGGTGATCTCTCTATTAACTTTGGTGACGTACCCTTGGGACGTCTACGGGACGTTTTCGCAGAAGAGAAAGGAGAGAGAGAGAGAGAGAGAGAAATCCCCGTCGAACAGTTTTTATTTTTTACTTACTGCTTGCCAACTTCTCTCCCATCTTGTTGATGCATCGTAACAGTCAGTCAGCCTAAAGGCTTGTCAATTAATCCTTAAATATGAGATTAGAAACAAATTCAGATTCGAGACTTTTATTTTAATACGTAGGCTGTACCTATTTTCCAAATTAACTTTAATTTTTTTGAACCAAATATTCAGACTCTAGAACATTAATTGGTCACTTAACATGTAAGAAAAAAGAACTTGCTTCAGTGACCGAATGGTCTAACTAAGGCGTCACTATTGTTTTGGGTTGTTGGTCTACTGATTACGTAGAGATTGGAGGGTTAATCTCGGTCGGGTGTACCGAGGATGGATTTTCCTAAGTGGTTTTCCATTCTCCTTTCATGCAAATGTGGTTAGACTACCTCTATAAAAGCCTTCATTCCTCAGACCTACACCATTAGATAATTATAATATATGCCTTCAAAGGTAGTAAGACTCGGTGCCAAAACAAATCTTGGTTATTATTATTATTATTATTATTATTATTATTATTACTATGACATGTGGACAAAAACTTCATACTCGTTTTTTATCGTTTGCCCTTGTTTGGGAGTTTGGTTTTAAAATCCAAAAATGGTTGTACTGAGGGTTTTTTTTTTCAAAAGGTTTCACATTCTCCCTATAAGTAAATCAGGGTGCATGACTTATAAATTCTACATATCTAATACCTACCCCATTAGTGTAAATATATTAGTATCTATTTGTATCCTTACACGGGGAATTGAAGCGCTGAGCACACAAAAAAAAGCACTCGACGAAACTAGATATCTTAGTATTTTGTTCATTAAATTATAGTACCTCAGCTTATTTTATAACATTTTATTTATTATAAAAAATAATATTTCATTAAATAATATGTAACGAATTGAACCCAAGCATAAAAATGACATAGGGGTTGTCATTAAATTACATAAGGCTTTTTTTTTATGATCTTCTACTCCTTCCCTTACCCTAATGTAAAGGACCGTGGGATTTATTTTCATCGTTTGATTATTTTTAGACGTAAGGATTGGTAACAAAGCGACTGATATTAAATTTTAGAATAATTTAATTGCAGTAAGTAAATGAGATACAAGGGAATTTTTATTATTAATATATTAATTTTCTGACAAAAAAAGGTTTTTGTCTCACCATAAATATTGATTTAAAAAAAAGCCTTGCGTAGGATGGATTTTGACAACCACTCCCCCCCTCCCCCCTCGTAATAAAACATAATAAAATACTGCCCCTTCCCCCCACAACCCATACGTAATTTTTAAGACCGGACTTTATGTCAACTTTGTAGCTAGCCCAAATAACAAATAACCGGGCTTGTAATAAAGCACAGTGTAAGCTCAAACGTAAAAAATTGGTTTCGTAGAATTCGAGAAAATGCTGTTGAAATAAATTGTTGAACTCTGAAATTGCTTCTTTTGTTTGAATATTTTTGAAATTTGAAATTTTTTGGAACAATATTTATGTATAGGTTTTTTTAATTTTTTTTTAAATGATAAAAATAGTTTTTGTTAAACACCAGAAATCATTTTCAAAAGGAATCGCGTCCTGTTCTAAATCTTTTAAACATACGTTTAACCCTAATTATCAAGACTTATTTTAAACTAACTCAAATAATGATTATCAATATTATTAAATTTAATCAACATTTAATGTACTCTTATTATATTTTGGACACCTTTTCAAAACACTTAACTTTATCTTACATGTATTAAAATCCCTTTCTAAACCAATTCTTGACAGTAAAAAGTAAATCTAGAGTTAATTTGTTTTAAAGTTCCCAACTACGGGTTTTTTCCTCCCCCCTTGCCTTCCCTCGCTACGTGGTTAACCGTTTGTGAAGAATGTTAATAGCACGAGCAATTACGTCAATGAAACTTTGCGCAAGCGCCCTTGGAAAGAACAAAAAACAACCACCCCGAACCCATAACCGCAGACGTACACAAACATTTCAAGTGAAACAGCTTGTCGTATCCATAAAGTTATCCAAATTTGATCTTCCCCCACTTTTGTTTCTTTGCTAAGCTACAATTATTTTTTAAAAGTATTTGCTGCATTTCTTTTTGTCACTGTTTTATCTTAACTCTATTTTATAACACACAACACAAGCCCCCAGATCGTCAGTTCACCACGTAGTTTAAGAAAACAAATCCGAATTCACAAAAAAAAAAAAAAATATTACCGAGTCATACAGCCCAAACAGAATTTTACAAATTTTAATCACGTTAGTGGGATAAGGATGAGGAGGGAAGAATTAGGATGAAATGTACCCATATTTGCGTGAAGGTAGAGTTTAGGGAGAAACCCTTCCTCAGTACACCCAGCCGGGACTCGATCTCAGACCTTCCCAAAAACGGCAAGCTAGACTAGAGACCCGGACATTTAGATAACGTTCTCACCGATGCGCTAAAGTGCAAACATACATACATACATACATATAATTGGTCGTTATAATGAATAAAATCAAAGCTCTTATATATTACTATACAGACCCGTTGCCGAATAAGCCAAGCTCTCTGGCATATCACAGTCTTAAAATGTATCACTAAAGAAGTTTGCAAATTTATACAAATCTTGGCGTTAAAACACGAATTTGCCTCCTTCTTTTAGTCATGATATCATAAGAAATTTTTATAAAATCTATAAATGAACTACATCATTAAACTAGAACAGTGGTAATCAACTTGGGGCACGCAAGGACATATTAGTTGGAACGAAAAATTAATATTTTTTTTTTACTATTTCACACTTATTTATACTCTGAATAGGGCCATATTTAGGTTTTTACACAAGAGATCTGAACTTAAGTACATTTAGCATGTAAGCACTATTTTCTCTATCGCCCGCTCTCCTTGATGTAGATCATAGAAAATCTGTAACTTACATTATGCACCAACAACTACTTTCGGGTTATAAAATTGCGGGGTGCAATTTGTTAATATTCTTTAACCTACATTGAATATAAATTAAAAAAAAATTACACCAACATAATGTATTAAATAATAAGTTTTAAATGAGAAATAGGCGTGTAGCCTCAATGAGTAGTAAGACGCGATGCAAATAAATAAATATATATATATATATATATATATATGTATATATATATATTCTTCTTCTATGAATTTGTCCTGAGACAAGTATCAACAAGACATCTTCCATTTTCCTTGGTCCTGAACATTAAAGTGATCCGGTTGCGCGTTGGGCGCCAATTAAAGTGATACGGTTTAGTTAGCTGATAATTGCCCGGTGATCTAGCACTAATTAAAGCGTTACGCAATTATTATGTGATATTTTAATTGAATAAATAAGACCTTTAATGTTGCACACAATTTATTAAAGTGATTTTATCCTCGGTACGAAGATATTATGTAAAATTATACAATTTTCGTTGAATTATAGATTATTTCTCTGTAACATTACACGTTCCATGATTTGAGTACCGTGCTGTGTAGATTTATATGACTACTCTCCATTTTCTACCGGCACTTGACGAGTCGCGTGACTTATGGATTCATACGCACAAACAGATTACATATGACCTACCCCTTGCCCCTTGGACCTCTTGTGACCAGTGTCAAAACCAACTAATCGAAAGCGTCCTGGCGACAGGTGTTGTGAAGGCTAGCTTCCTATTGGTTGTTGGTAAACACTACGGAGTTAATTTTTGAAAGAAAAAATAAGTTTTAAAGGTACAATCCTTCGACATTATTTCTGAACAACACGTGATTCTCCATGGATGAAGTCTTAAAAGGATATTTTACATACGATACTTTAAAGAAAATTAAACATCATCCACGACTTTTTTAATATATTATAGGGGTCCAAAACAGCATCGTTACAGCATCTCCTTTCATACTTTTGTAACTTCTTCCTCTCCTGATATCTGTTAGCATTCCAAACCTTCTTCTTCCTCTTTTTCCCTATATTTTTCCCTCCATGATCCTCTTCATTAAACAATTCCAACGAAGTTTTTAGCCTAACCAAGACGTTTTCTCTTCCTTATCATCCTTATATATATGTACGTAGCTTTATTATATAAATATATATATATTATAATCCTACGTACTTCCTAAGATGTCTTCGCGTACACCCGAGGGTAGGCGTACCCCTGGTTGAAAACCACTGATCTAGAGAACACTAAAGATGCGTCGAATTCATAGGCTAAATTTTAAGACTAAAATGATCCATAAAATTCTCATTAGGTCAAATGGTAGTCCTAAATACATAATAGCTTTGGTACATTATACCCCTCCCCTTCACTCCTGACATCTCACCACTCCTTTAATCCCTTTTAAAAAGTAAACCTCTGAATACGCCACTGTGGCAAAATAATACTTCATTTACTAGATAAACGTACCTTTTCGCTTTGTTTTCAAGAACAGGTGTCTCTTATCATCGTTTTGCACCAAGCTCTTCAATTATTAAAGTGGGAGGAGCTTCATCTTAGTTAACCCGGAAGAAAAGCTGCATGGGAAAGCAGTGGTGGAAAGGGGGGGAGGAGGAGGAATATCAGCTCTTGAAGGAAATTCTATGTGCCCTATTTAATTTTTTTTTAGAAACCTTATACCTTTACACACTCATCTTTGGTTCATTAAATTATCCTTGGAGGGATAATAAGTCTTTCCTTTCAAATAAAAATTGTTATATAGTGCTTTATTAACAAGAATATTAATAAGTTATAATAAATAACACACATATGTACGTACATAAATAATCATTTTATCTTGGTAGTTAAAAACAAATATGGTATTAAACAAAAATAATTAGATTTTTTAGACCGTAATTATATTGAACTATGTGTTTTGGGGGTTTATGTATGCTTTATTTTTGGATACCTATTCACATGCCTTTATTTCTTTCTTTTATCATAAACTTCCTCACAGCTTATCAAACAATTATGATTAAATGGTTTTTTTAATCTGGTTGCTCTTTGACAAGATAAGTGAATAAGAAAACACTATGCTAATACTCTCGTGTTAGACTAGATTACAGTTGACAGGAAGATCAGGGTTCGAATCCCGGTCCGGTATACTGAAGGTGGCTTTTTAAAAATGGTTTTTCACTCTCCCTCCACGAAAATTCGAGTACATTGTATTTAAACTTAACCTTATTCATCCCTAGCTCATTAGCGTAATTAGTACATATGCGTATATTCTGAATATTTAGTAAGACGTGGTGCTAAAAAAAAAATAACAAAATATAACACAAATGCCAAGATGTTAAGGTTTGTAAGTGGCGCAACCTATTTATAATAATTTAGAAAGTTAAATAACCACCTTCTTTGCTGCCCTACTCTCATTTCGTCTTTGTCACATATAACTAGTATATTAGTATTATAATATCATCTTTTAATGTCGAATTACTTTCTTACATATTTGAGACGCCCATATTTTACATTTAATTATACACTTTAATGCCATAGGAGGACTATAAACTTGTCGTTATTAATATATATGCCGTATGTATACTTTCAGAATATATATTATAAGTTACATGGCTGAGCACATATTTTGGCAATGATACATAAGCCTCGTTTATTATGTACAAGTAGGACCCAACATGTTGGGAGTCAACACATGAGGAGAAGTAATCTGCGTTTATTGTCGCCAACTTCTTGGACCAACATCCCGGGTTCTCCACTAGTTTTTAATCAGTCAACACATTTCTAGCATTGATAACATCGTATCACTTGCCGTTCTGCATTTAGTGTGTTGACTGTAAGTGTATTCTTGAAAAAAAACCCACCAAAATGTAAGAAACGGTGGGGAGTTCGAAGTTTTTTTTTATAAACGTCAAATTGAAGGTGCGTGCATGGGGAATAATGAATTACCTACATTTGCAAAGTTGATTTGATAGCTTTGTACGCATGTCATATGTGGACTTTGAATGCTTAGTTACACTTCTGTATCCTCATTTACGTGGTAAATTGGAAGGGAAAATTATTGTGACTCCGGGAGATATATTTGCTACAACTCTGCACTTTATGGGAGCCTTATCTACAGCCACAAAACATGTGCGTTGCCAAGGCTAGATATTGACTCGACTCTCTAGCGCATGCGCAGAACCTCCCAAATCAGCCAACAAGTTGGGTTGGTCGTTTATTATCTCCAACAAATGATCCAACACAACCCAACACAACTTGTTGGCTCGGACCGTCTCTCCCAGCACCAACATGTTGGCCAACATCCCCAACAAGTTGGGAATGCTTTTATATCGTAACACAACTTGTTGGGATCGTGTTGGCTAACATGTTGTGTTACAATATAAACGATACTTTAGGGAAAGAAGCCCAGAACTTTGTTATATAAGGCGTATTATCAACCAATATGGACGTATGGCTCTGAAACTTGTCGCGCTACGGTATTCATAACACAAACCTTTTATTTGTGATTTAAAACGTTTATATATTTTTTTAAACACATTTTATACATGTTATTTTCATATTATTTTATTTAGAAACTACAGAACTCATGTTTTATTTGATAGTCGAAAAAGTCTTTGTTTGAAAGTTGTATTCACTTCATTTCGAATATACTCCATTCACGGTAGGAATTACTCTCTGAAAGGTCTTTTTTCCCTACCAATATCCTACTATATAATAGCTTTCTGAGATTTGATAGCTTTGTACGCATGTCATATGTGGACTTTGAATGCTTAGTTACACTTCTGTATCCTCATTTACGTGGTAAATTGGAAGGGAAAATTATTGTGACTCCGGGAGATATATTTGCTACAACTCTGCACTTTATGGGAGCCTTATCTACAGCCACAAAACATGTGCGTTGCCAAGGCTAGATATTGACTCGACTCTCTAGCGCATGCGCAGAACCTCCCAAATCAGCCAACAAGTTGGGTTGGTCGTTTATTATCTCCAACAAATGATCCAACACAACCCAACACAACTTGTTGGCTCGGACCGTCTCTCCCAGCACCAACATGTTGGCCAACATCCCCAACAAGTTGGGAATGCTTTTATATCGTAACACAACTTGTTGGGATCGTGTTGGCTAACATGTTGTGTTACAATATAAACGATACTTTAGGGAAAGAAGCCCAGAACTTTGTTATATAAGGCGTATTATCAACCAATATGGACGTATGGCTCTGAAACTTGTCGCGCTACGGTATTCATAACACAAACCTTTTATTTGTGATTTAAAACGTTTATATATTTTTTTAAACACATTTTATACATGTTATTTTCATATTATTTTATTTAGAAACTACAGAACTCATGTTTTATTTGATAGTCGAAAAAGTCTTTGTTTGAAAGTTGTATTCACTTCATTTCGAATATACTCCATTCACGGTAGGAATTACTCTCTGAAAGGTCTTTTTTCCCTACCAATATCCTACTATATAATAGCTTTCTGATAGGTAAAAAGGCCTTTCAGAAAACAATTCCTACGGTGAACAGACTATAGGTATTCACATTATATATAGTAAAGAAATAGCCATATTCACACGTCTTAGCCCGAATCGACAGTCAACAACTTAATACAGAAAATAAGAAAACAACACCATTTATCTGGCTTTAATCTCAATTTGTAACCGAGAGCTGCTGATCTCCTGCGAACACAAGCAAAATTACTTTTAGGAAAAGAACATAAAAACACTATAGTTAACAAGTGAAGTATATTGCTATCTCTCTCTCGCATACCTACACTGCGAGTTTTGACCTTGAATTATTACGAGGGCTGGAAACAAGCAAACTGAATGTTCTTGACACGTCGCCTGTGGCACGTGTACGGAAGTAAATCGACAACAGTACAGTCACAGACTAATAAAATCGACACAACCTAAATTTAAATACTTCAGAAAGCAATGCAATAAAACAGGATCATTATAAACTTGGACCAGGACAAGGAGAAATTGAAATTAATTGCAGGCTGCAAAGATAAGGTTTCTGAGAGAAAATATTACAACGAAAGATAGGATAAGTGATGAAAAAATTAGGGATAGCTTAAAAGGCTATCCATTAGGAGAAACGCTGAAGAGGAAAAGGGTTGCATTGGTTAGGGATTGTGTTACATATAATAACATTGCGCGGCTGGGCTACACCATTCGTAGCTCAGTAGTGGAAAGACTAGCCAGTATTTACTTATCGTTGCCCAGGGGATGCCCGAACTCACTAATCATACATCATTTCCGTGGAGGTTCTAACCATGTCTCGATGAGATGAGGTGATGCTGATAGTGAGTATGAGGGTGTGGAAGGAGTGGGAAAACTTAAACCTAACTTAAACAATAATTAACGAAATCTTTGTGAACGTTGGGGTGGTTCCCCTTTTGGGAAAAATACCCAAGGGACCATCCAGGAAAAGAGCCTAGGCTCGTTCGTAGCCAAGTGCACTGACCACTACACCATGGGGCCGGTTAAGGCTTGTGATGAGAATGGAGGACTGAATGCCTAAGAAAGCTCTACAGAGTAAGGATAAGGGTAGAAGACCTAGAAGACCATGGACGGGATGGATCTACCAAGTGCATAAGGACATGGAGTGTAAAGAAGTGGACTGGAGACGCGTGGCAGAGGGAGACAGCTTGGAGAGATCGACAGAATTGAAGGAGGATGTGCCAAACGACCCGCAGAGGCGGAAACGTCCAGTGATCATGATATAATATTTTGTTATAATATACCCATCCTGGTGGTCGCCAAATTCTAGTGCGTCAAGCTAACAAACTGGACTGCCAGTGACAAGAAGTTTGGGGTTCATACCTCTATTGGCTCCACTGTTATTTGCACCCTCCTCCATCTAATTTTCACTGTAATTTTCACTGTGATTTTCACCCTATTTACACTAAAATGCGGGTGTATTTACTTTAAACTGCTCTACTACTCTATAGACTAAGCCGTTGTATAACCCTTGAGTAATAATGTATAAAACTAATATATTAACATATTTGTGTACATGCTTAGCTGTAATTTTTCAACGAAAAGTTTTTTGTGATCATACTCTCATCAACACAAATCATTTTAATCATTATTTACATCGTATTCAACCATAACTCTGTGGTTTTTGTGTTTATCAAAACTAAAATGTAAAGTATTAGTAAAGTACTCTAACTGTACTAGACAAATGTCCATAAAAACACATTATTATTATTGAAAATATGATTTCAATGTATTTATATCTATGAAGTAGGTATTGTTCATAACAAAACACCTACAGTGTATTTTATCAATGAATAGGTTTTCAATTTGGACTTAATTGAAAACTGTCGAGAGTTTTTATATAATTTTGTTAATTGAATTCTTGTAAACTTCTCTCTGTCTGTTAGCGTCAACTGTGTCCAAGAAAGCGAATTTCTAGTCCTTGAATATCGTAGTTAATAAAAGAGAGGGTCTTGGAGAGGAAATAAAATGGAGGTAGCTGGACCGTTAAAAAATTAATTTTCTTTTAATTGCTCTGACAGTTTCAGCTAAAGACTAGAGACGTTTAGAAATGGTTTCTTAAAGGAGGTTTTTTTATTTTAAAAAATCGCAATCATAACAAATTGTTAACCTTTGGTAACTAAATTAAAAACAATGATTCCAGTGTATGCCTAACAGTCTGCCTTAGACCCAGGGGTCTGGTGTTCAATACATATCGAGTGCATAAGGAACAGTTAGCCCATAATGTGATTTCCTCTTTATCTCAAATATACTGTTAGCCTCGATCCATAAAATTTATACGTTTCATGTTAGACTATTATTATTATTACTATTATTATTATTATTATTATTATTATTATTAT
>CABFWB010000527.1:41561-62458 GCA_902151455.1 Timema bartmani
CCCCCCCCCCGCCCCCCATTCAAGTCTTTGAAAATGAAATTAAATGTGATGCTCTTTAGCGGACAGAGATATTACTCTTTTCTTAATGTTTCTATAACCGTATGTATAGTTTTATTTATTCTCTTTGGTGGAGTGTTTTTGCAACTATATATATATATATATATATACATAGTTTTTAGTAAACGTTTCTATTTGACAATAAAAGAGAGAGAAAGTCTATGTGGTTCACTGTACCATTTACTGGTATTTAATTGAGGCAAGCTCACTCTTCATTATAACTATTGATAAGTTGCGGTAAATAACTCATCTCGTAATCGATTAATTAGGAAATTGCCCACGTGGTTTACGCTCAAACCAGAAATCAAATCAAGGTATGGTTTTATTGCATTCTTCTCAACGCAACACGAAATTGGGTTGCACCTCAACCCTTCAGATGCCAAATAGTAGTTATAAGTCACTTTTGAATTAAAATGTTATTTCAATTCGTTTATCATTAATATTTTCAGTGACCAAAAGATTCAAGCCAATGATTTAAAATTATTAAATAGAAGATAATTTCATAAAATCAAATTAAATTGCATTGAAATTAAATATATATTTTTATTTTTTTATATCAAGAGAAAGTATTGTAATATTGACTTTTTTTTATCCCTTAACTATGATGAACCTTTAAATTGTAGGAAACAATGGTACATACTTTATCATATTGTGTATTATAGTTTGGAATTTTTTTTAAATTAGGTTTTCAGTAAACTACCCCAAAGTAAATTTTCCTCATAAAAACAAACACATAAACTTTTTAATTACAATGAATCCTATTCATTCATAAGCAAATTTCAAACCAAAATGTTCGAAAATTTTGAAAAATTTCAAATCTTCAAAAATATTTTTTTTAGCTATTCTAAAAATATTCTAATTTGTAAAAATAAAAACGTATTCTTAATTTTCATGAAAACTATTCCCATATAATAATTTTGAGCAGAATGTTTGGATATAATTTCGAAATTAAAAAAAAAATGTATAATATGTCTTAAGTAAATTCTAGAAAAATAAACATACAATGTTATTGATCATGTAAATAGTCTCCCGATACCAGTTTTAAACAAAATCGTTACGACTGTTAAAAAATATAAAATTTTAGAAAAATCAGTCATAAATAAATTACTATAAAATGATTTTCTAAGAAAAACAAATATAAATAACTATTACAATGTATAAAACTAACAGATACTCATTTTGAAGCAAATAGCTATAGCAATTTTTTTTAAATATTCAAATAAAGAAACCAGTCAAAAGTAAACTACTACTCTTAATCAAATTTTCCTCCCAAAACAAACATTTAGTTTTATTTGTAATGTCAAACACTTCCCAGAAATACATCTTAAACAAAATTATATAGCCATTTTCAAACTACTTAAAAATGTTGACAGTCATTCATCAGTAAACTACCGTAAGAAGATTTTTAAACCCAAAAACCAAGTTAACAGTGTTATTTGGTAGATAAAATATTCCTAGATATCCATTTCAAACAAAATCGTTATAGCCATTCGAAACATTTGGAATTAAAAAAATCACTCGTCAATAAACTACCCTTAATTTAAAGGTTATAAATTTTTTCTGCTTCTTTTTTATATATATTTTATAAAAATATATTTTTAGTTAGTATTTTGTAATTTTTACTAACTTAAAAAAGTAAGCATTACCAAAGTAAAGTAAATAAAAAGTAAGTATTACAAAAATATAGCAAACAATACTTTATCGTAATATTGCCTATAAGGGACAAAATAAAAATTCTGAGAAATGTTCAACATTTACCTTATAAATAATTTCTTCAAACAGTGCCATGATACTTTTAATATAGTTCTTTATACCCTTTAAGATGGTCGTAAACTCCTGTTTGAGAACCACCTAGATACCACATTCATTTCAGACACTGTCAACCTCGGTAGCCTGGGGGTAAAGTGGTTGCCTTAGGACCAGATGTCTGCAGGTTCCAGTCCAGCTGGGCCCGATGGCTTTTCCTTGGGCGTTAAAAAAATCCGTAGCACAACTTCCTTCGTAGGTGAAGTAAAGTCATCTGTCCCATGCCGATTGTAGCGTATAAAATAACACCGGAACTTGTAAGGTATATTAAAATACCTTCCCGGAAAAATTGGTAGACCCTTTAACATTCGCTCATATACCTTCTCATATGCGGATATAATATGTCTGTCCGGAAAGGGCACCTTAAATACCTCAAATAAATGAAAATCTCAGACACTAATTATATTGTTCTATTATACAAATTTGAACATAGATTTTGTAAATTATTTTATTACGTTTAACACAAAGGTTATGAAACATTTTTTTTTTAGATAGGTATTTAAAATGTAACTTAAAGAAAATGCTTTTGCCTTTTCATGTACAAAGAGAGCGGTATAACCATAGTAATAATTTACTTGAGGATAAACACACTGAGTGCACCTGGCCAAGTTTCGAACCCCAAACTCACCGTCAAATACAAAACAAACAAGATGACATGGACGCTTTTGTCCGCGTGTCCACCGATGCAGCTAATTAGATAATTAATACAGCTCTAACCAGACGACGTATCATAGTGCGGTTTTCTGTACGCCACCTTAGAAAACAGCTGAATTAAGACAAAGGAAACAGTTTTACCATATTCCAAAAAAAAAATCCACCCAACTGAAATATAATTATTTTAAAATTAAATAATATTTAACTAATATTAACTTCAATGTTTTCAAATTAATAAAGCAGTAAAAGACACCGCAATGTGATTTCTGGTTTGAGTGTAATCGTGTGCCTAATTTATCGGTTAGTAGGCCATGAGATGTACTCTTAAGGGGGATGCGTTGTTGGTGATATATTGCGCTTGGATTAAATATTGATAAAGCATTTAATAATATACGAGTTTGGTGTTTGCCGAAATGAACACAAAGCTAGGACCCTAAAGAGACTTGTAAGTTTAAAAGTTAACATTTTACACACTGAAAAGTAAAAAATAAATTAAAAAATCTGTTGATCATTAAGACCTAAATTCCCGGGAAACTAAAGGTAATTGATATAGAAGCGTGGCATGGATCTCTGTGAATCTAATGATATCATTTGGAAGAGTGGTCACAACACAAATAATTGTATTTGCATTTATATTTTCCTCTTCCTGTTTTTTCTATTACTGTTAGACATTTCCTTCCAAGAACGTTATAAACCCATATACTCTGTAGGTTTCTGGCGTTTAGGAATTTCTGATCAACTATTCAAATTGCCTTAAGCTTAGTTGTTTTGTCAAAGACCTAATTAAGCAAAGATCTAATAAAGCAAAGATATCACTAATTTTTACTATAATAAAAATTAATTGAAATAGTGTTAAATGTATTTACAATTTATAAAATGTTCATAAAAATGCGTAGATATGGACTGAATGGCTTTGAATGTTTTTATGATTGAAAATGTCGAGGACCAACTGTTGTATTACTTCTTTCTAGAGCAGTTGAACACACTTGAATTGTAATCCAGTAAATTTGGGATATTCTTCTTTATGCAAAATCTCGACGTGTTTAGGTCCACTATCGTAGGACCCTCTGTCTACCCCGTTTCCGACCTTTTGCAGGGTTTTACCCCTTTTCTAATCTTTGAGACCATCGTGACCCCTTGATAAACTACCAGCGTTCATATCCTAGTTTTAAAATTATTATTTGCATTAAATCTTAATACCCGTTCGGACTATTCATATTTAATTACATTTGTGGGGGTTGGAAGAATTGAGAGAACATGTACCTTTATTTGCGTGGAGGGAGAAGGGGTGAACATTTTAGGAAGAAATCACTCCCATAAACCCCGGTCGGAATTGAATCCTGATCTCATCACTGACAATCCAAACGAGCTTGACGCTAATTAAAATATTATAATGTCCAAACGCATTCGACAAAGATGTATCAAGATATAATAACAAAACGATGCCTCTATGTACTTTGGAAGCTATTCTAGCGGTGCCATTTGTCTAAACATGAGACTGCCACAATAAACTAAGTCAGCAAGCAACTATCAGAGTTAAGTAACCAAAAGGAACCTATATAGTTGCTTGAAAGTGTTTTTTTTTTAAATAATTTTGACCTCTTAAATTTCTCTTTGGATTATGCACTTTCTTATAGTCATTATAATTCCTTTAAAAAGTAAACATAAGACTGTAACCTCAACAAACATCGCGGACCCACCCGAAACATGGCTCGACCCCCAGGTTGGAGACCACTGCAGTAGAGAGACGTCGCCAAACTTAATCTCCAGGTGGGAAATGTTAATTTGTCCCGGTGCTGGCGTCTTATTACATGTTTTTGCGCCGAGATGTTACTGTACACCCTCGGCAAAGTGAGGTTCCGTGTTCCTCCTTCCGGTAGCGCCTAGAAGAACTCTTCCTGTCTACTCTAGGAACAACGAACCGTAATTTTGAAAAAACAAACCACGAGGTTTTACCCCGCGGTATCTTCTGACGTGCTGTATTTACATATCACATAAGGTGGTAGGGTCTTACTTTTGATACATCTCACATGCCCGCAGTGGTGGATGAGAGGTACAAGGCGTTAGACTCACAACGGCACTTAGTCGCCTTTATAAGGGAGGTCATAAATCCTACCGCGAGCGGGTGCACATTTTGGGGTGCTGCTGTCAAGATTATAACAATTTTTTTTACCCTCTTTGGTGTTCAAATTGTCTATGGCGTCACTCTTGCAATAGGCTGGACTGTCGATGACGAAGATATCGGGGTTCGAATCCTGGTTGAGTGTTCTGACGGTGGTTTTTACGTAATGGTTTGCCATTCTTCCTCCATGAAAATTCGGGGATACTTACTTTAATTCCAATTTCTTTATTACTATCATATTAGCGTGCTTAGTACATAGGCGTGTAATTCAAACAAATAGTAAAACGCGCTGCTAAAAAAAAATCAATCAACTTCTTTATTGGCACGTTCAATTTTTTTTTCTTTTTTTTTTTTTACGTTCTACCACCTATTTCAGTTGTACTCATAATGTATTAGCTACGCTAGTGTGTTAAGGTTGATAAGGGTTAATTTAAAGGAAGCGTATCCACCTTTGCGTGCAGGTAGAGTAAAAAACCATTTAGGAAAACCACCCGCAGTACACCCGACTGTATTCAAATCCCCATCTCCCCTTCATCAACAGTCTATTGCGATAGGTTCCCGTGTCAACCATAGAGAAGAGCTGGAAATCAGCTGAGAAGTGGCTAAGAAGTATGTTAGATTGGCTACATATTTTGGAGCCACTGGTTCGAAACAATGCTAGGTCTATACTATGTTTACATATTAACGGGCTATTTCACCCTGGTACTATAAATTGCCAGTTCCCAGAATTTGCTGCTCTTTTTATTTGCAAAATCAAGGGGCTTTCCCAGTGAAGTTTAGTGTTCTATCGGGGTTTTATAAACAGTCCCTGATTCAACCATTTCCACTTCGTCGATTTCAAAGACTGCTGGGGGCTCGTTTGAAGTTCGTACGAATACAGTGCACACTATCTATGAGCCCACATATATTTAATTTTAAATTTTCCGCATTGTACATAACGTTTAACCCCCCCCCCCCTCCCTTTTCCCCCTTTGAGCGAGAACTAAAACAATCTATTTACTTTGCCATCTTATCCTCCCCCTTCTCTATTTCCTCCAGACAAACTCACATTGCTTCAAAGTATTGCATTACACACTCTCATTACAACTCTTGTTACTGTTTCTAGTTCTCGTCAACCCCCTCTCCCCGCCTCGCCGCCACTCCCCTCATTTGTCGAAATGTAAACGAAAAGGGAACATTTCTCCAGAACAAACTTTTGTGCCCTTTCTCTCTCTCTCTCTCTCTATGTCTGACTCTAGGGATCATACTGTTTTGGCCACGAAGTTTCTTAAAAAGGCCGAACGGAGGAAAAGACAGTTTTGTCGTTGGGTTTTTGTTTCGTTTATTTACACTTAAATAACATTCCTGCGTCGACATTTTCTGTGAAGTTTCTACGTAAAACCTTCTCCCCTCCCCTTACCCCTTACACACTGGAAGCCTCCAAATAAGAAAATTCTCGGTTCCCACAATATGGTTAGAAAGAAAAAAAAGAGGAAGAAATTAAACCGTTGTTCAAGTGCTCTAGTTTTGTGTTACAAAGTATACAATTCAAGAAGAGCTTGGGGCAGTAGTATATTAAACCACTAAATAGTAATTCTAAGATGTTATCATTTAGGCTTAAAAAAATCTATAGTTTATTAACCTAAACAGTATTTAATTTACCATAATCTGACACAAATATTTGAGTTTTGCAAAAATCATTACTGTGACATTGTAAAACAATAAAACACATTTATAGTTATGTATTTTATGTATCTTTATTTTTTACGTTCTCTCGACACCTCAGAGAAAAAGTATTGCAATCTTAAAAAAAAAAAAAAAAAATCGGGCTCGAAATTTTTATAAATGTTTTATGAACCCTTGAAACCAAAAAGTGGTTTTCGCGATGTCGTCTGTCTGTCTGTCTATATCTTGAGTTAGAACCTGTACTCTTTCACCGATTGGACTAAAACTTGATATCTGGGGTTTTCATATGGTCCCCCCCACCCCCAAAGGGGTTTTTGGGATTAGATATCTAACCCTAAAAATAAGGGTAGTTTACTAAGGGTCAAAAATATAAAACATTGATTTCCTAGAAATTCGCTCCAACGATTTTGATTAAATTTTATATCTAGAAACTGTTGATCGCTATAAACAAAACGACAATTCTCATTTTTTCATGCAAATGACAGGGTACTTAAAATGAGGGAAATGTTACATTTTTCATCATTTGTTCGCAACTATTTAAGATACGAAGTAACTTATCAATGTAAAGTTGTAGTACTATTAAAGATAAACAATTTTTTATTTGAAATATAATTTTATATAGCCAATAATTTCTAAGCTATAAGAAAATATATATACTTTTTAATTCAGGTCTTTGAAAATGCATTTGATCTTATAGCTCTTTGGTGGACAAAGATGTTTCTCTTTGTTTATTGGTAGCGCGTGTGCTCACTGAGTCATTGTTTCAGGGTTCGATTCCTGATAGAGGTGAAAAAACTAACTAATTGAATTGTGTTTTACCCTGAAGAATAATGGCTGTGATGTTGGGTGTTGTGTCTGCTATGGATTTGTTTTAGTTTATAAGTCGTCTACTAATATTATCAGTAGTTTTGGAAAGTGCACGTTAAATAGGCCTAGCACGAATAATTTTTTTATAAACTATTACTCTGATACTTGTTGTTAGATAGCACGTTATTGCTACAACCCCTTCAATTATTTTAACTGTAGGTCTGGATAGCCTTAGAGTCAAGTTTTGTAAGCTTTAGTTCACTTGAAACGTAAGAATGACACTTACTTTGTTCTGAACATATTTTACGATTTTTTTTTTTTAATCTTACAAGTTACTTTTGGTGAGAAGCACATACAACTTTTTTTTTTCTGTGCTCCAAATTCCGTACACGCGTACACACGTATCTTGACTATTAGGGTAGTGCTAAGTAAGGTAACATTTAGAAGAAACGTACTCAAATTTTTGTACAGAGGGAGTAGGGCACTATTTTGAAAAGTCTACCTCAAAATACCAGGCTGATGTTCTATAGAACCCCGACATACCATTCACCAGCATATCAGTTAGAATGAAACTTATGATTTTGTTAAATAGATGTGGATAAAAAATATATCTAAATACATTTTATATTGGTATTCGAACCCCTGTTTCCCCACTATTTTCCCCCTAATTTATTAGGAGTACTTAACATACTTTTTTGAAACAATGACGATATAAGCACTTGACCTACAAACACATAATTCAATCCATTAATCACTGTGGAAATTGAAAATAAAATACGAAAACATTTTTTTTTTTTTTGCTTATATTCTGAGTTCCTGTTGATGACGAAAATTTTCTCCTACTTCTCTTTCTTTTTTTATGCTACAATAATTTCAAATAACTTTTTTTTTATATCCTTTCTTTTGTTCCGAGTTGTTTTGATATTCCTACTTCATGCACTTATGAACAAATGATACAGTTTCTTGTTCCTTCCTCCTTTTCTAAAACCTTCTTTGTATATTCACTGTTGATAATTAGCACAACTTTCCTTCTGTCGACTTTTGTTTTTACTTTCTCTCTATCTTACAGGTAGAGAAAGTATTGTGATCGTCAAAAAAATCGAACTCGAGATTTTGATGAATTTTGACGTTTCATGACTTCCTGAATCCGAAAAAGTGGTTTTTGAATTTCCGTCTGTCTGTCTGTCTGTCTGTCTGTACCTCCAACTAGAGCCTAAACTATTTTACCGATTGAGCTGAAACTTGATATCTAGGGTTTTCATAGGGTTGCCCCGAGGGGTTTTTGGAATTGGATATCTACCCCTAAAATTAAGGGTAGTTTACTGAAGGGAAAAAAGAGAAAAAGTCGATTTTCTCAAAATCGGCTCTAACGATTTTGATTAAATTTCATTTATGAACATTAATAAATATTCCAAACAAAATGGCTACTCTCAATATTTCGGCAAAATGGCTTTAAGGGCTCCGGTCTGATGCGTAAATTAACATTTTTTATAATAGCTCCGAAACTATTTGAGATATGAAATTACTTAGCATTACAAATATGTATATATATTTATAATACAAATATTTTATTCGAAACATATTTTTATAAAATCAATAATTTTCAATCTATACGCAATTATATATATATTTTTAGCTTTTTGGACATTAAAGCTTAAGTATTGCGATCGTAAAAAAAACTAACCTGAAATGTTGATGGATTTCGACGTCTCATGACCCCCCGAACCCTAAAAAATAGTCTTTGCAATGCCGTCTGTCTGTGTGTCTATTAAAACTTAAAATTAAGGGTAGTTTACTGAAGGGCAAAAAGAGAAAAAGTCGATTTTCTCAAAATCGGCTCTAACGATTTTGATTAAATTTCATTTATGAACATTAATAAATATTCCAAACAAAATGGCTACTCTCAATATTTCGGCAAAATGGCTTTAAGGGCTCCGGTCTGATGCGTAAATTAACATTTTTTATAATAGCTCCGAAACTATTTGAGATATGAAATTACTTAGCATTACAAATATGTATATATATTTATAATACAAATATTTTATTCGAAACATATTTTTATAAAATCAATAATTTTCAATCTATACGCAATTATATATATATTTTTAACTTTTTGGACATTAAAGCTTAAGTATTGCGATCGTAAAAAAAACTAACCTGAAATGTTGATGGATGTCGACGTCTCATGACCCCCCGAACCCTAAAAAATAGTCTTTGCAATGCCGTCTGTCTGTGTGTCTATTAAAACTTAAAATTAAGGGTAGTTTACTGAAGGGCAAAAAGAGAAAAAGTCGATTTTCTCAAAATCGGCTCTAACGATTTTGATTAAATTTCATTTATAAACATTAATAAATATTCCAAACAAAATGGCTACCCTCAATATTTCGGCAAAATGGCTTTAAGGGCTCCGGTCTGATGCGTCAATTAACATTTTTTATAATAGCTCCGAAACTATTTGAGATATGAAATTACTTAGCATTACAAATATGTATATATATTTATAATACAGATATTTTATCCGAAACATATTTTTATAAAATCAATAACTTTCAATCTATACGCAATTATATGAATTTTTTTAACTTTTTGGACATTAAAGTTTAAGTATTGCGACCGTAAAAAAAAACTAACCTGAAATGTTGATGGATGTCGACGTCTCATGACCCCCCGAACCCTAAAAAATAGTCTTTGCAATGCCGTCTGTCTGTGTGTCTATAAAAACTTAAAATTAAGGGTAGTTTACTGAAGGGCGAAAAGAGAAAAATTTGGTTTTCTCAAAATCTGCTCAAACGATTTTGATTAAAATTCGTATCTAGGCGTTGATTAAGATTATAAATAAACTGGCTATTTTCATTTTCCTATGAAAATGATTTTTAGGGTACTTTACAGAAGCGTTAATTTCCGTATCTCCACAACTATTTGAGAAACTAAACAACTTATCATTGCAAAATTGTAGGACTATTAGAAATAAAAAACTTTTATTTGACATATATTTTTATAAAAGCAACAGTTTCTGAGATATTTGCAAATATATTAATACAATTTTGTGAGCTTTAGTTGTAAACATATACTACTTAAGTCTTAACGCAATAATTCTCCAATGCCATAGAGTAATTAAATATAAGTATCTAAAAAAGTATGTTATTTTTCCTTAAAGCTCTTAGGAGAAATGTTTGCATAGCAATGATCTATCTCCATTTTAGACTCAATAGTCAATATTTACATTTTTTATTGGTCAAAATGTATAAATGAATAATTAAATATCAATGCGATGACTTGAAGATCTGCAACACCTTATAAAATGTTAAAATTTTAACCAGAAATCGAAATTTTAATACGAAGTGTTGACCCTTGTGGAAGACATTAAACTGTTTGAAATGTTCTTAGGTGGACAAAGATGCGCCTCTTTTCTCATTGATTCTATATCATTGTATATTATTTTATGCGTGTTCTTATATGGAGTGGTGAATATACAATGTACATTATTCCGTTCAGAAATCTTACGAGTTTATAGAAAGAGAGAGAAAGTCTGTGCGGTGTGCCGTACCATTTATTGTTGATACCTTCTCCGAGCAGTCTTTGAAATAATGTTTTATATCGATGTTTACTTGGGGAGAAAGAATTATTTTGTATTTTATATTTTATAGGACCTCTTAAATATTGAAGTTAATGTTTAAATTTTTTGAGTTTGAAAATAATCATCTCATTTTAAACATGCTTTTCCTTTTAATATATTAGTTTGGTTGCTTTGTTAGTAAATGCTTTCCAAATGAATGTCTTGAATTAAAGTTAATTGTATTTATTTGATTAAAAATATACTGGCTAAAGAACCTATTAAACTTATTCTTTCACAAATGTTTGTCATGTTAGCTCAAATATGTCAAATAAAAGGCAACCTGAACTTAATTTAATTCAAATATATAAATATGTATATAATATATATAGTGTAGGCCCTACTACTAGACTAATTTTAATTTCAACACATAAGTTGTGACATATTTATCAAAAATTTTGAATATGAGTAAAAATATTGTTAATTAGCTTTTGTGAACATAAAATTTATTTCACTATATAAATATTTCACACTATATTCCCTTATTTGAGGAACAAAAAACCA
The DNA here is from genome assembly GCA_902151455.1 of Timema bartmani. Lineage (NCBI taxonomy): Eukaryota > Metazoa > Arthropoda > Insecta > Phasmatodea > Timematidae > Timema > Timema bartmani. The sequence goes on from CABFWB010000527.1 coordinate 52,790, forward strand.
CTTTATTTATGGCTGACCAAAACGCTCATCTCTATCCTAGTTTCTTACTAACAAGTTGACAGGCTATCCACAACGCAGTAGCAACTTCTTCACTCTCTCTCTCTCTCTCTCTTTCTCTCTATTTTTTAAGCATTATTTTTTCAAAATTGTATACATATACATATACATTTGATATAGAATCCAATTTTTATAAAAAGGGCCTTTTTAAAAGTACAGAAGTATGTTTATTTTTACTAGCCAAAATTGATAAAATTTTACAATTTTAATAGTTTTATTTTATAAATATTGATACTTTCTATCAAAAGTGACAGCTGACGATCATATGACCTGAAGTATAAATACGTGAAAGCAGATCTATTAGTTTTTCTAGATGTCAGATAAGACCCTACCTATAAAATTTGAACCTTATATAAGATTTTTTAGAGTAAATTTTGCTGTATTTCCTCTTAACTACACTCTTTGAATCTACCCATGTCGTTAATAGTCCTTGTTTTGAAAATATATAATTAATAAAAAAAAGTATTGATCTCCATGTAAACATGAATAGGTGTAGTTACTAAGGGCTTATTTTCATTACGTGATGGTTATCGGGTCAAAGTTTATAGCTATAGTTACTGTTTAATCTATGCTGGTTAACCTCCCATTAGACTAATTAATAACATTATTTTAGTAGCCTCAGTGTAGTCTACTCAAGTGTGCCTTTCGCGTTATACATGCTATTTACATCTTCAAATGAGGTATTTGATGATACAACCAAAAATAGTTATCTATATTTGAAAAAGGAATAGAATAATTTTCAGTTAGGGAATAAATCAAGGTACAAAAAAAATCTTTATCCCCAAGCTCATAACATGTTCTTTAAATAATTGTGGTAGGAATTAGAATTAAGGTCAGTATTTTTGCAGTTTTATAGCATTTTTTCTTGACAAAATAAATAAAGTATCGTTTCATTGGATGAATTTAGTTTAATTTTCTACGCAGATAGATTCCAACAGTTATGGAATATTGGGCAATTTATGATAAACTCTTTAAATAAATATAATAAAGATATCATTGGATTCCGTGATGCCCATAACATATATTCAAGAACCCCTGAGATAACTGTGTGTGGAAAATTAAACTAAACTTATCTATTGAAGTGAAAAGTTAAAAATTGTGTCTAAAAAAGTGCTTTAAGAACTATAAAAAAATACTGGTCTAAGTTTGTGTTCGCTTCCTTCCCATCTTGATGACGTCGCTTACCTGTGACGACATGGCCGGTCATGATTGTATTCCCCATGATAGTGAATTTACGTTCTACTCAGTGAGTTTTAAATATAGCCTATAACGTTGAAACCAAAACAATAAATTCTTAAATAATTTTAAAAATAGTCCTACAGTGTCACGAAATTATTTTAATCTTTAAGTAGTTTTTTGTAAAGGAAATTTTTTGATAGCATATGTATCTCTAGAATAGAACACAAGAAAAAGGTAAAATTAAATAGCTAGTCAATGTTTTAAAGGCACACATATTAAAGTGACTCTGTAAACATGTCAGAGGAAGAGGGAAGGGTTTATCAGTACATATACAAGAGCCCTCCCAGGGTGAACTCATTTTCTTCCCTATATTTCTATTTTGTATATTAGCGTTTAAGTGTGATAGTGCTTAGATTGCTTAGGTGCGTCAAGTTACTATGTAACCCTCTTCGTAAAATAGTAGGCAACGCCATTAACATAGTGTGATTTCAAATATAATTTATTCTTATGTAAAATAGGAGATTCTTGTTGAACACGTTTTTTCTACTTTCCTTTTATATCTCCTTTAACAACTTGCTAAGCCAAATATCAGATTGTCTAACATATGGCGGCACTAATTCCATTTTAATTAAAATTGGACCCACCTTGGTGACGTAGTTAGCTAACGCACTGGTTTCATGTTGAGCTAGACTGCGGAGGACGGGGAGATTGAGGTTCGAATCTTTGTCGGGTGAACTGAGGGTTGTTTTCGCTAAACGCTTTTCCACTATCCCTCCACGCATATGTGGGTTCACTTACTCTAAATTCAACCTTTCAATTCCTAACCAATTAGCGAAATTAGTACATAAGCGTATAACTCGAATGGGTAGTAAGACGTGGTGCTAAGTATTAAGTATATTATAATAAACATAAAACAGCCCAGAAGAATACTGATAGGTCTAATGCAACAATAAGTTGGCGAGGACACAAAATCCTAATTAGGGACGCCTTACACTAGAATAAATGATACTGCTAATTACTCCAGTAAATGAAACTCAATAGAAACAGTTCCAATGCTGTGCTGTTACCTATAACGTGGGTGGGATCATAAGGGGGAGGTTATAGGGTATATTTGTGTGGGTTCGTAATTGATGTTAAACTAGGGTTTTAAATAGGTTTGTTAGTATTACTATGTCTATTACAAAATATGTGATGTTTGGTAGTGATATTAGAAAGAATTAACTTAGAGAATACTCAGAAGCTTGTGACAAAACGAGATGTTGCTAGGAATTCCCCATGGCCTGTCTGAATCCTAGATGATCCCTACATAGTTCCCGAACCTCGCTTCCCTGGGCTCGAGCGCCATCCCTCAAGACAAGTACTGATGACCCGGCGTCCTGGCTAGCGTAGTCCCGAAACGGGCAGAGTGACCCCTAGAGCTCGGCGTTGATTTGTCAGCCATGATGGCTGAACCCCCTCTCTCTTATCCTAGCCCCTGGCCTGGTTTCTGACTATAGAATGCTGACAACACTTTTGTGGTCAGCTCTTTTAGTTTATTTGTTTATAGAATAATCAAAACAACCCGCAACACTCGTTTTGTCACTCGCAAATCATAACATAAATTATTACACAAACTCGCCTTCCAATTTAGGCCGTTCATTTACAATTAATTTAAAATAAAAAAAAACCTTTTAAACGGGTCTCAATAATTTAGCTTTTGTCAAATGAGGGATTCAAACACTGCACTTTGATACGTTTAAATGGATCGCACTTAATACGTTAATTTTTATCCCGGGTAATGGGCCGTGAGATGTTTTCCTAAGTGCAGCTGTTCAAAGCGATAAGTATAACTCGTCCTTTCTAATCAATGTCAGGATTGTCATCCGTTTATCAAACACAGATAAAAGAATTAATATTAGTAAAAGTATAGCTTGAACGCAACTATTGCCGATTCTTCTTAAAACACTCCCACATCAGTGGGCCGGTGGGCTAAGGTGTCAATCTCGTCTGTTCTAGTTTATCAGTGACGGGTTCGAATCTCGGTTTGGTGTACTGAGGGTATTTACAAAAACTACAGGCAAATGTGGGTTACTCTCACTGAACTATACTTTCTTCATCCCTGCCTGGTGTGCATATGCCAATAATCTGGATTGGTAGTAAGACCGGGTGTACAAAATAAAAAAGCAATCTTAATTTTATTTTTTCATGAAATCAATATTTTCTTCATCCTAAACTAATTGAAAACTGTGTTCGCTATAATTACTGACACGTGCTCCAGTATGACGTGGGTCAAGTTGTTCCTCGTTAGCCGGTCTGTACGTGTGGTGTGTGTATGTGTGTGTGTGTGTGTTCATTAGGCGATCAACTCTCGGACCCTTTCCCCTCACTCACTTCCCTCCATGCGTCTTGGAGTGTCCCTAACGAGGCAACTGGACACGGGTCAAAAATAACACCGGCCCTGTCATGTCCCCAAAAATTGTCCGTGTATTCCACATTCTCTGTTTCTCCGTCGTTTTAATTCCACTCTCTCTCTCTTTCTCAGCTCCTTTATTTATTCCCTTCTTTGTTTATCTATTTTCCCACTTATCTCACAAGAACACACTTCCTCTTACGTAACCTTTCTTGCATTCTATATATATTTTCTGTTATTCTTCTCACTTAATCCTTTTCTTTATTTTTTCTCTCTCTCTATCTAATCCTCTCCTATTTTCTTTCATACAACCGACCAATCATCTATCTACTTTCCATCTTCACTTCGTTCTCTTTCTTGCCAACTATCAACCCCCTTTTTCCTACCATTTTTGTCCTTGTTTACTCTTTCCACACATCTCTAGCTTTTGTTCGTTTCCTATCTTTCTTTGTTTGTTTCTACCTTCTCCATTTTTTTTTCTACTCTCGCTTCAATTGTGCTGACTCGTTAGTTGCCTTGTTCGAGAGGGGTGAGGAGGGTGTCTGGTGGGAAGAAGGTTGGGAGGAGGGGGGTAGGGAAGGAGGCTAGTGTAAATGTAGACTGCTCGAGTTAAAAACCTCTTGATTGATGATTGCATGAGGAGACTTTGAGCTAGAGCTGCTGATGTGGACACTTATTGTTGAACTGTCGACCTGTCGGCGCGTTTTTTCATTTTATCTCAAAACCAACCACGCGAGATGAATTAATACGAGCTTATTTATTATGCCCGACAAGTTTTTTTAAAAAGTCTTTACTGATTTTTACTCTTTGTTCCTAGATTTAACATAATGAATTTGTACCTATTGTGACCCCTCAGAGAGATAGTATTGTGATCGTTAAAAAAATATTAATTCTTTTTTTTTTTTAGATCCGCGTCCTAATACCCATTCGGACTTTACACCTATATACTAATTACTCTTTTGAGCTAGGGATGAGTGTACTCTTATTCGCGTAGAGAGAGAGTGGGATATAATTTAGGAAAAAGAAAAACCTTCGTAAAACCCGACCGGGATTGAACCACGATCTCCTCTTCATCGGCAGTCTGGTATATTAAGAGAGTGACGCTTTAAACCATATGGCCACCGAAGCGGGTAGTTCGGGTTGTTGATATTTGTCGACGTTTCATGACTCAATGAACCCGAAAAAGTAGTTTTTCCGATGCCGTCTGTATCTAGAGCCGAAACGATTTAACCAGTCAGACCAAAAATATGTATTTAGGGTTTTCATAAAGTTCCCTTGAGGGATTTTTGAAATTATGTATCCAACCCTAAAATTAAGAATAGTTTACTTATTGGGTGAAAAAAAATTGATTTTCTCAAAATTGGCTTTTACGATTTTGATTAACATTTATAAATAGGTATTGTTAAACATTACAAACAAAATGGTGCATCTTATTTTCTCATTTGGGAAACGGAGATTTTAAATGCACGGAACAAATAATATGTTTTTGTGACAATGTCTATTATTTCATGTAGATAAATGAGCGAGAAAGTCTATATTAATGTTCTGTACACTTTTTTTTTGTCTTTCCTTGTTTGATCTATTTGAATTAAAATTACACACATCATCAGGAACATGACCTAAGACAAGCATGTTAAACTTGCAGCCCGTGGGCCGCATATGTCCTTTTGATTTACCAATAAACATTTGAGATATTTGTAAATTGGTCATTATTACCATACATAACTATACATTGATTTTTTTTTTTTTTTTTGTTAGTTATTNGCGGCCATGCAGGGCCCCAAGATTGGCGGGGTGGGGGTGGGGGGGGGCTGGGGGGCGCTTGCTTAGTTGAAAGAGAGTAAAAAACAAGTTAGGGTGATAAATTTTTTCTTGCGCCCTCATATGTTAGGCTCTCTGTAAAGGTGATTCAGTAAATATTGTCAGTGGAAAACAATAAAAACATTAATCATGAGGTTTGATTTATTGAACGAGTGACGCGCTTTCTAGCTTGGCACAGTTGTTGTCTGTACCTTTATAAAGATCAAGTTTATTAGAGAAGAAAATATAACAAAGGGTCGGGGAGAGATTAACCTTTACATGTATAAAAACAATGCTTATAGCATTTATTATTACATGTATCTACGGTCTATCTCTAACGAAGTTTTCCCAGGGCTACTCATCTGTTAAGGGTGGCTCTACCTACGGACACGCGTTTGTTACTAAGCAAGCGATGTCGACACGAAGTTTAAAGCATAACACTAAATACCACTATTGCAAATAAAATATTGCATATTTCTGGTAAAAATAAAATACAGGTTACATTTAAGTCTTAAAATTGTATCCATGCTTTTGTTTTTAGCACCAATAATTTTTATTTTTTATTTAGATGGTAACATATTGAGTTTTTTTGAACCGCAGGCCTTTCAGTATTTTTAATTTTCCATGTGGTCCTATAATCAAACAGGTTTGAGAACTCTAATGTGAGGCATCAAGCCCCTTATAGACTGGATTGGTGACGGGTAAGTAAAGGCTCGCATCTAGGACAGGTGCACAGGGAAGCGATTTTTTCACATTTCTTATTTTACTGCGATGTTCTAATTCCTTTGAACTACCTAATTTATCCTTGTCCTTTAAATTAAATGGTCAATATATATGGAATTAAATAATATATTAAAAAAACACGCTAATCTGTGCTACCACAAATATACATTTAACCACTCGAGAACTTATAAACATTTTTAAAACCAATTCTAATATATTTGAAATTTCTTGACTAACCATAGTAAAAAGGATGATAAATTAGTTAATTTTAAGTAACTCCCTTTGCCTTAAGTCAGGATTGAACTCTGTATTCCAATGTCAAAGTAGAGTTGTGTAAACCACTCATTTTGTGAGTTACGGAGGCCACATCACTAAGCTATCAATTGCTGCACAGACGTCCAGTTCTAACGCAATATTTAATTTTAAGATGCGTTATTTTACAAGATGGCCACACCAAAAAAAGTCAAAAGATTCCAACAAGGCTCTCAATTACTTAACAACCCTATAGTTTGAGATTTATTAATAGAAGAAAATGTGTTTAAATGTTACTTAAGCTCGTTTTCAATGGCTTTCTAAGCATATTTGTGGAGCTATGAAACTAGGCTTGATTAAAAAGGCTCTAGATTTAACCTTCCTCCAACAAATACAATAGTTTTCTGATAGGCTTACAACAGAAAATTATAAAAATTTTGAAAACTAGCAGTGAACTTTCCTTTTTACCTCAGGATAAGAAGATTCAAATAGCCGAAGCTATTATTTATGCTTTTTAGTGAGGAATTTTCCATCTAGATATCATATTCTGAAAATTAAAAAATGATAATTGGACACGGGAATCGAACCCGGGACCTTTGGCTTATTATGGCAATGCTCTAACGACTGAGCTATCCCGGAATCGTCCCGTACCCAGGGTTATTCTTCACTCATATTATTGGACGTGCGGAAATAGTCGGCTACAAAATATATGATTTTATTAGGATCACGAGCTATCAGATAACGCAGCCACCTTCGACTCGATAGTTGGTATAATGCTGCCACTTAAGTTTCTTCTGGAGCAACATTTTATTTATTCTGACCAAAAAATAAATTTTTTGTTATAAAATCTCTAAAAATACTGACCTTTTCTTACGTTATTTATACTCCCACCCTAATACTATTATATTTCTTGATAACATAATTTAAAAAAAAATCCAGTCATAAGTTTTCTTGTTTGAATGACGCTAGTCTGCGCGCGCACTCACACTGAGGCGCGTATTGTTATTTTGTCACCTTAATATAATCCAGTCTTTCATCGTCCTCCTCGTAACTCCATGAATATCATCCGCAAAAAGTGGCGCCGGTACTTTATGCCGGACTCGTAAACACTTCACCCAGGCCCTAGCTTGGCCGCGATATTTATCCGTCGCGTTTGATATTCATGAAATTCATCCTCCGGGAAGTGTTCTCTCTACCCGTCTATTCCCTCCCCCTATCTCGTCCCATAGCTCTGAGCTTCCTTATCCAGAATCCTGATAAACTACCCCGAGACCCTCCTGTGTGCAGCTGTAGGAAGGATTGACGCTTCTCAGGCTACCGGAGAAACCTCTAGTTTCCTTGTTCTTATTTTATCCATTTAATCCATGTACATCCCATCCCAATTTGTTTCCAGGGTAGACACAACAACCATAACTAGTGGTGCATGAACGGGGGTTTTTGTCTTGGGGGTTGAGGGTCGGATAGATATATAATAGTTGACGAGATTAAAGTACATGACATGGTGCGGCGTGCAAAAACTAAAGAGATGGGAAATTTGAGTTGCCGTCTTTAACATACGTCTAACCCACTTCCGGTGGCCCAAGGAGCTACTCTCGGAATAGACTTAGACTGCCGATGACTGGGAGATCGTGGCTCAATTCCGGTCAGATGTACTGAGGATGGCTTTTCTTAAATAGTTTCCCACTCTATCACCACGCAAATGCGAGTACACTTCCTCTAAATTTAACCTCCTTAGTTCCAAACCCCTCGTCGTAATTAATACTTAAGCGTACAAACCGAATGGGTAGTAAGATGCATTGCTTAAAAAAAACCTCTTTTATTCGTATGAACACTTGTCTAAAACTCGCAGCAAAAAACATACCTTAGCTCATGTACCACCCTAACAAACAAAAAAAATTAAACCTAAACAAAGGCGGTTAATAGAAAATGTGTTAGTTATTTAAAATAATAATAAGATTAATATAAAAAATATATTATGAATTCGTTATTATTATTGTTTGTCCAAACTGACTGATTATATCCACACACGACTTATAAACCTTAGCACAGACACAACACCTAACTCCCTGGCAGACAATAATTCATCATTGTGAAAGGGGAAACCCATGTTATACCTTATTTTTCCGCCATGCTGGAAATTGAACCCTGGGCCCTTATATAAGCAGGCAGACATGCCACTGACTGAGCCAATGCTTCAAATAAAAAAACAACTAAATAGGGGCGTAGCCTATCACTGGAGTGATGTGAAGGGTAAGCAGAATTTGTTTAAACTGTGCCTACGAATTGTTCTCATGGGCGCACTTAAATTACGGAGTAAAGTATATCAGCAGACATTCAATTAGGGAGCACTCGAATTGTGGAATAAAGTATACCTGTAAGCTGGTGCACACGAATTGCGGAATAACCTGTAATCCCATTCAACTCCTAACCCCTAATCTAACCTAACCTAACTTAACATAACCTCCATTTTCCATTTTGAACAAAGTCATTGTGAATTTAATTTTTACTCCGCAGTTCGTGTAAGGGTATTACCGAGTTAAGATGAGTTGTTCCGCAATTCGTGTGCACCGGTATTAGTTGTTCCTAAATTCGTGTGCACCAGTATTATTTGTTCCATAATTCGTGTGCACCAGTATTAGTTGTTCCTAAATTCGTGTGCACTAGTATTAGTTGTTCCATAATTCGTGTGCACCAGTTCTCATCGTCCACCTGAACACTCACTGTCCAGGCATCAACGGAAATACATTATTATGTGAAGTACGGAGGGCAGAACCTACTTGTGATTGGTCAAATGGGGACAAAGTGGGTGAACACAAATCATATGTAAGAGTTTTGACAAGCTTTTACCCTCGCCGGTGGTCACATGGTTTAATGCGTCACTCTTGTGTTTCACTGGATAGCCTGTGACGGGGAGAATGAGGTTTGAATCCCGGTTGCAGATGTATTGAGTGTGATTTTTCCTAAATGATGGTCCACTCTCACTACAAGCGAATACAGGTACAAATCCAATAAACTCAACCTTCCTCACCCAGGCACATTTTCATAGTAAGTAAATATGCGTATGGATCGAACGGGTAGTAAGAAGCGGTGTTAAAAAATAAATGCTTTTTATAAAAATCAAAAACACTAAATTATCTACTTGGTGGTGGAAAGTTGAGTTTTCTGGGGGGAGGGGGGGGGAAGGGGGATCAACAATTGAAACACAAAATCCGCTTATTTGAAACAAACATGGAACTAGTTTTTCGTGACGAGCGATGGTTGACTATTTC